>CABHPP010074452.1:12838-51409 GCA_902168425.1 Peromyscus attwateri | reverse complement strand
TCGCTGGTCCTTTCCCTAGGTCACTTACTATGAAGTGGCAAGACAAGCTTCTCTTTCTGCTCTTTCAGAGGATGGTGTCTCAGCTTCATGCTGGGACCATCAGCCTGGAGAGAGACTTTCTTGACCCACCATTGTTGAGGAGACTGTTATGAAGTGTGAGAGGTAGTGGGATGAGCACCAGGCATGGGGGCAATGGACTCTACTGTGGACAGTCTGAGGCACCACACCGCTGTTTACTTTGACCCAGTCATTTAACTTCGGATTCATTTCATCTGCTGGAAAACCAAGGGGTTAGTTTAAAACATCCTTCAGGGAGGCAGAGCTGAGAGGATCACTGTCAGTTTGAAGCCAGCCTGGTCCAGGAATGAAAACCAGTCAGGGGTACACAGTGAGACCCTGTCTCAAATCAATACACAAAACAAAAGCAAGCTCCTCCAAAGAAAATCCAACAAAAACCACCTCTTGGGTCTTTCCCAGCAGAACTGCCTAGGTTCCACGCTTCTACAGAAATAAGGCTTCTGAGCCACAAGGAGTTGTCACAAAGGAAATAGGTTTAAATGCTTCTGCTTCGAGAGGCCCCTGGCCACCTCTCAGAGCTTATTTGGATTACACACTTCCAGCAACACTGTTTTCACAAATTTTCTTATCACGTAGAAGCCACAAATGAAAAGAGCCCAGCGGAGAGCTGCACAAGGTAGGCACTCTAGACAGAGCTAGTCGACAACATTTTCGATTCAATAAACACTTGGGTGAATGCCTATCCCGCGTTGGGCCCTGTACCCAGGGATGAGGCATGAAAATGAGCAAGGCAGCCCAAAGGGCAAACATCTTCTGATGAGACGTGGATGAAGAGGGAGTTAGTAAATAGTACAGAGGGGGACGGGGTGTTGAAGAAAGTACCAAAACTAACGTAAGACGGAAGAAAAAAGGTGGTGGGTGGGGGGGACAGGCAACATATCTGCACACTACAGTTCTGAATAGTCCCTTTTAAACTGGCTGAAAAGGAGCACACGTGGTTTTAAAAGGCATAGAGAGAATGTCTCTGTTAAGTGTTAGAAATAATCTCCGTCCAAAAAGAGAAAAATGGTCTTAAAAAAAAAAAAAAAGTTTTGGCACTTAAGAAGGGTAAGATGGCTGTGTGTTCACCCCGGCAGGCAGACACACATTCAGTGCCCCGCCACGCCTGTGAGGTGATCTGCCACGGAATTCTGAGCTGCTTTGGGACACTGGGCAAACACGTGTCCCCTCTTGCCACAGAGGTTGCACATGATGATCTTCCGGCAGTAAGGGCTCTTGTGCCCCTCTTCCCCACACCTGTAACACCTGTCCTGCGTGCAGGTGCCGGTCATGTGGTTCTGAGAACCACATTTGAAGCACGTCTTGGGCTGCCCCTTGTACCAACTGTAGCCCCTCTCGGTTCCCAAGAAGAAGGCCCCAGGCAGGTGCTTCAGTCCGCCCTCCCCCTGGCGCAGCTCGATCTCGACCTTGTACTCCCCAGTCCAGATCCCAAACCTGTCGGTCACTTTCATTGGCAAGGCCAGCACGTCGCAGTGGCGCTTGAGCCAGGTCACGATATCTTCCACATCCACGGTCTCATTCTGGAACAGGATGAAGAGGGTCTTCAAGCTGGACTTGCTCCGCCCCAACACCACAAAGTTCTCCCAGCAGTCATCCAGCGCCCGCTTTTCCTCATAGATGCGGAGAAACAGGGCAAGCTTGTCTGCGGATCTGAAGCTCACATCGAACTCGCGGCTGCCGGGGATCTGGATGACGGCATAGATGTCCCCAGGATCCATGCCGATGGAGCGCAGGATGAGCGCGCCCACCACGAAATCCCGGGTGGGACAGGCACTCTCTTCTCCCTGGAAACAGATGCGCACAAGGAAGCGGCCCTTACCCGGCCTGGCGGCTGGAGGCTCATCCTGCAGTGGTCGCCCTGCAGTTGCGTCTTTGGTCGCTCCAGGCCTGGCAGGGGACGCCATGGCCGCCGCCGCCGCCGCCGCTGCCGCCGCCGCCGCTGCCACCTCGGCCATCTTCCTCTGATTCGGGTCTCCCGCGCCCCTCATCCTGCCAGCTTCTGCCGCGTAGCCCGCAGGGTCTCTACTGCAGCCCCTCGGGTCCCCGCGGCCGGCAGGTAGGAAGGCGCCGGGGTTCGGAGTGGCCAGGCCCGCGGGGATGCCCAGCCTGCCACCCGCACCTCTGCCCCTTTCTTCTCCCCGCCACTGCTCACGGAAGTCGTGTTTCTTCTCCGCCAGGTTCTTTACTACCTGTGCCCAGCCCATCTTCTCTCCTGTGCCCTGGGCTTCCTCAGCCTGGCCCGTAGACTGCGCGGGGAGCAGCATCTGCATTCGGCCCCGCTGCAGATCCTCCTCTGGTCTGCCACCTGTCGCCATCTTGCCTCTTTCCCAGATGAAAATCTGGGTTTTTTTTAAACTATTTTTTACACTGTTACGTGCTTAGAAATAGTCCCCTGGACCATTAATATAGTTATTATTTTACTCATCATCATCATCATGATGGGCTGTTCATATAAAAATCACTGTTAACACAACTGAAAACATCTAGCAGACTTGATTGTACCACAGCATTCAAATATAAAGCTTACCAAGACTTAGAATATCCTAGGGCATTATATCCTTGTTTCCCTCAGACATGACTGAATATATCAGTTTTTTTTTTTTATTAAAAGAATCAAATAGCATTTAAATGAGGAAAAATAACTCCCAATGTATTAACCTGGTCTGATACATAAAGGCTAAGAATTAGTGAACACAGAGGCACTCCTTCTTTGGAACATCTCTGAAGGCATGTCTTTTCTAACAGTTTTCTATATATCCTTATACCCACAGGCAACTTTAGTTTTAACTCTTCAAAAAGACATCATTTTACAGCATTAGTACAAAATTCCATACCTGGACATATTGCTATGTACTTACCATGTCATGTCTACGGCCACCTGATAAATCCACTCAACTAAACATATTGTCTGGGCAAGGAAAGTGTGGTACTCAATGCTAAGATACAATTCAAGATCCTAAGGGACAGGATTCCTCCTGTAGAAAAATTGTCTTCTAAGAAGGATACCAAATTTCAAACCCCAATGTTTAGAAAATATAAATACCAACCAAAAATATAATCCAAAGTAAAGAAACAACCAAACAAGGGTAGCAGCATGACAACACATATCTGCATGCCAGTGTGTAGTGGAAATTCGATAGGTTTGACACACTAAGCAGATAAGCTAAGAAGAAAAGATGGATGCTAAGATAGATAGACACAGGTTATTTAAAAATGACATTGTGAGGCCTTTCAATTCCAAAGGTCAAAAATAAAAAGATTCATTAACTATCACCACATTCTCTACAATGCATCTTTTAGTTCTGACTATATTTGTGCATGTATGAAAAAAATATAAATTTACTAAGAAGTAGTATTTCTTTTGGAATATCTTGGAGCAGACATGGTGCTGCAGGAGGAAAAATAAAGAAGAGTGGAATTATATAAGTACAGTACACATGTGAGAAATGCTCATCTACATCAAAGATGCATACACATGTATGCATATGTATTTTGATACATACCTATATATTTCTACCTCGAAATGTGTGTCAGAAGGAGTCACATATACATACACATACAAAACCATTTATACATATATGAAAGTAATTGATATGGTTAAACACATATCATGGAGATATTGTGACAACTGCACATCTTAGACCAAGAAAGGGAATCAGAGATTTCTCTCAGGTGTCAGTAAAGAGTTATTTGTTTATCTTTTGGCCAAGGGGTCTCCCATAGTCCCCCACCGGTGATTCACAACCATTTCCAAACCATGGTTACACCTCCTAATATGATGGTGATAAGCTATTATTGAATTTCCTACATTCTTTATTTTTCACAGAGCAGATATCCACATTGCACCTCATTAGAAGCTTCAGTGGGAATGACCACATGTTGTAGGAATGAAAACAGCATATAACTCCAGCAAGATCAAAATGCCTCATACTCATTAGCTACATGCCAAAAAACAGCACATGTAGAGAAGTCTGCTCTTTTCCTACTTTTGCCATAGTGCCTATTTATAATAGGAGTAATCAATTACTTTCAAGCATTATGATTAATTGTATGAGGTGAATAAATGCCCTACACTCCTATAATGACCAGGAAGCTGAGACTAGAATTGTAGAGATCCATAAAAAATATTTCTCTCATTCCACTGGAGTAAAATAGAAATAAAATGAGTCCAGAAGATATAGTGATAAACTGACAGGTCTGGTTATCACTTGACCCTCATCAGAGAAATTTATCTCATATTAATTGGGAATTAACCCAATGATATGCAGGGGACTCTTTCTATGAATCAGTATAAGCTTTGAGTAATTATGTTATGATGTTTAGTGCCTTTTTCCTATAGCAGAACTAAAGCGTCATGTATCTGCGTTGAAACAGTACCAGAAATATTCTAACAGATTCAGAGGTGAGATATCATTCCTTAAAGACCATGTTTTACAATCTCAACTTTCCTATCTGTCAGAGAAATTCAGAATGTGAGTTTTCAGACACAAGATAAAGCGTTCACAGGCACTAAATATTTTCTATGTGTCAAAAGGAATTGACAATGTCCACCAACATAGAAAGTTTACCTCTGAGTCCCTAAATAGCAAAAGGATTATAGGAAATAAATTTTCCTGTGCTAATACTTATTGTCCACCCAGATACTCTAATGACAGAAATGCTAGTGTCTGGAACAGTTATTCCTTGATACTTTCAGTGACTCTAGGTAATTGGATAAAAGTGGCAATACCATAGCTATTCCCACAGTGGATCTCCCTGGGATAGCAAAGACCAGGACTGTCTTTTTCTGTGCCAGGTATTAAATCCTGAATTGGATTATCTTCTTTGCTTATAATTCAGCACTTTTAGACTGAGACTGGGACGTTATATCTTTAAAGAAGAGCTGTAGCTTCAGAAGCAGGATCCTACTCGATGAACAGGTGACATGAGCAGAGGACTCAGAGCTGTGCTCCTGGGAATCAAACAATCCTGACTTTGCTAAACTGAATGGGCTCTGTCTCCTGTAGATGTGAGGAGCAGTCTTCCTTTTCTGGACCAATATAGAGTCGTTCTTTGGTTATACCCAGGTCCAACTGTGTTTTTGAGTATAGACAGAGCCTGACTGGTAAGAAGCTGTACCTGTGACACTTTTATTAGCACTACTTTCCTGTGATTGAAGAACTGTGTGCATTCAAATTGAGCCCAGAATAAGAATGAATGAGAACAATGATATCAGTTCCAGCAAAGGAGGCAAAACCTGTGATAATCTTGGAGATCTCCATCAGAGATGCTGTTTCCTTCCTCCTTCCCACCTAAATAAATGTCCATGTGCTGCCAACTGAAGCAGTGAAATTGAAAGTGAGCAAAAAATAAAAAATAAAAAAAGGCAATTTATTCTGGGCTAAGACTCCAATTATCAAAACAAAACAAAACAAAACAAACAGCCCATGCCAACTTGGAGGTCATCATGTATCCATTGCTTGGGCCAAATTCCTGTCTACATACAGGAAACCCTTCCTTTCTACCTGATGCTGGCTGATTGTGATTCTGTGCTGCCAATTGCAGCTTGCAGCTTTCTGCTAACAGTTTCTGGTATATCATGTTATTTTCTCTACTGCAATGACAGATCCTTGAATTACACAACTCCAAGAAATATATTTCTGATATATATATATATATATATATATATATATATATATATACACACAAGAGTGACCAAAATAATATGCTATTTTCTAAATAGTAATGGTACATTTAGCCTTATTCGGATCATAGACAGTTTGGATACGGTATCTTCCTTGGCCTAATGATTGTGTCATATTTTGAGGTGTTTGTATTATAATTTAATATTCATTATCCTTGTATACTTTTTATAATTTATCCTTTGTATTTATGCGTCTATGTGTGGTTTTACATATGTCTGCATGCATGTGGCATTCATTTTGGATTCAAAGTTCCATAAATACTCACAAAATTCTTTGCTCATTATTCATATACAAATATAGATATTTGGAGAATATTCTAAAATTCTTTTCATTTCCCCTAGTAGAATTCTGCTTGAATCATCATTATCAATACTCTGTCTTTAATTCATACAGTTATTCTCTTTAGCATGACATCTGAGTTCTGGGAAAGCCCCTGTGTTGATTTTATTGTGGGGCCATTGATTAGAACATGGACAGACTCTCAGGGATAACATACACGGGAAATTCTGCCTTTCTCTCTTCAACAGTACATTAAGTATTATAGGACACTCTGACAATGTTTGTTTAATGATCTTGCTTCAGCATGTAGTAGAACATTGGTTTGCTTCATAATGAACAATTATGTATGCACACTCAGCTGATGCAAGGGTGCTAAAAGATCTATCAAATATTAGTTGCATACACAATTGTATTAGCAATGTCAGATTGACATAGTGTTTCACACAAGGAGAGAATTTTCCAAACATTTTAAACAAGCTGGCTAGGAATACTCCATGAGATTACTCACACAACATATCCCTCATGTCCTATGATTGGATGGTGATGCCTGGATGCTTGATTTTTCATATATGTTTTCTGGAATTAGAACCCAGGTAATCATATTTCCAAGCAGGCAGTTTGCTGATGGAGGTTCTACTGGGCTTTGCTTATTAGAAGCAATAAGCTAAATACAACATAAGGGATATTTGTCAGAGAGCACACAGTTGCTCCCTAATGTAAGCACCTACTCAGCATGTTTCCTTATCTATAATAGGTGCTCATACTCACTGAGTTTCAACGTTAGATTAGATACTTAAATTTCAAACAATAATTTGATCTCAAAAAATTATTATGGAGGCCAATATGGGATCAGCTGACATGGACTTGTATCCTCCAGACCCATGTTCACACATGTGCAAAAAATCTCCACGATGTACACAACTATAGACTAATGGCAACATAGTAATTCTCATCTCAAAAAATAAACTACAAGAAATAAATTAAAAATAATGAGGAGAGAGGTGAAGTCCTTAGTGAATGTGTTTGTTTCTCATCTCCAGGATGGTGTCAAGGAATCCCACACCTCACACCAAAGGGTTCTGTAAGGAACTCACCAGGTGCAGGTCAGTGAGTTGCAGATTACTTACACTGTTAAAAGACTCTGTGTTGGGGGTGTATGTAGAACATCATCAACAACAAGAAGCAAAAAAAAAAAAAAACCCATAACATGTAAAATGACAACACAATCAATGGAACAACATAGTGTTGTGGAATATTGTCTTAAAGTTCGTTACTTTTATTTATGTTACATTTGTTTAAATCTGTGAAGCTGTGTTACTGTGCCTGTGTAAAATATCTGATGATCAAATAAAGAACTGACCAATAGCAAGGCAGGATAAAGGATAGCCTGGGCTGGCAGGCAGAATATATATAGAAAGAAAAAACTGGAGAGAGGGGATATAAGATCTAGGAGCCAGAGAAGGAGTAATACATCATGGGCCAGACAACCAGCTATAGTGGTATTCTATTTGTACTGAAATGTGATTTTATTTGTATGTTAATAAATAAAGTTGCTTAGGGGTCAGAGCTATTAACAAGCCATAGCGAAAGCCAGGGCGGTGGTGGTGCACGCCTTTAATCCCAGCACTTGGTAAGCAGAGCTAGGTAGATCTCTGTGTGTTCAAGGATACAGCTAGCATTGGAGACACACGCCCTTAATCTCAATACCAACCATAGAAAACGTGGGAGGTCTGGACAGAGAGGCAGTGACGAGACAGCCACGTAGTTGTGTTTATAACCAATGAGAAGGAAGAACCAGAACTCTTTATAAATCAACCGCACAGGAAGAAACTCCTTTTCGGAGAGCTCTCTTGGCGGAAGAAGCTAGCTGGCGGAAAGCGGGTAAGGCTTCTAACTCTGACCTCTTGGGCTTTCACCTTTACATTGGCTCTGTGTTTCTTATTTAATAAGGCGGTCGGTTACATCTACAACCAGCTACACAGCAAGTCATGGAGTAAGAGTAAGATTTATAAAAGTAAGAGAAAGGGAAATACCTAGAGGCGAAAAGTAGACAGGATAAGTTAAGGAAAGCTGGCTAGAAACTAAGCCAAGCTAAGGCCAGGTATGTGTAATTTAGAAAAAAAGCTTCATTTGTGATTTATTTGGAAGAAGGGTGTCAAGCCCTCTGAAAGAGCCAAAAAATCAACAAAACAATATAGTTTTACATCACTTAAATGTATAGAATCATTTTACAGAATATGAAAAATATCACTGTAAAATTAGCAGAGAATTGTCTAAAATATTCAAGCAAATTCCAAAAATAGATGCTTCTCCAAATGAGATATCTCACTCTACAGCAAACAAAAATGTTTTAACGTTTTCTTTCTTAGTGTATACAATTGTAAACACCCTGAGACAGGATACATATATGTGTCGGATAGATGATAAAGGATATAGGTCATTTGTACAGTACTAGAGAATGTGGGCCTAGAAGATGAAGACTAAATGATAGCAAGTTGTAGGACACTCTGACTTTTGAAAAAAATATGACATGGTGAGGGATATAAACTAAATGTTGAATGAATGAAAGGGCTAATGTGTTCATCATGAAAATAAAGTAACATATGATACTCCTTAACCAATTATGTATGTTCACATAAATAAGCATGAACCCAAATAGTTTGATCTGACTACACACCTACTTGTGCTAAATGGGAACTTTGTTTTCAGAAAAAAAAATAAAGAAAGCAAGATACAAATTCATGCAAGGCAAGTAGCCCAGATGGTCCAGCTTCACAGAATGTCTGTTGCATTTCCCCCAAAAATCTGCATTCAAAACAACTTCAAAGCTGCTAGCTGAAATGTCCCAGCCTCTCAGACTACTCTAGCCAAGACTTCAGTTAAGTCCTGCACATTCTTCTCACACAGAGACTGGACAACAAAGTATGTAGTAGCTCTCCCGAGACCTGATCATTACCCCAGTTTGATCAGGGTCCCCTAAACATGCAGTCACCATACAAGGCAGAATCTAATTTTAAAAACATGATGCCCACATACCTGACAGGTAGAATGGGAAGTTTTTGGTCACTATGTGCATTATGGATATTTTTTGTTGGTTTGGTGTTGGTTGTAAGTGTTCATTGTTCATGGTCAAAGAGCAAACTAAGGAAAGGAAGATAGATTTAGGAATCTTTTTCTGAAGATAGTGGGGGGAGCACATATGAATGATAGGATAAAAGGTTAGATTATTAAGTCTACCATTAAACCAAAAACGATGTACTTATCCCAAATATTTTATATTGGTATGGATTTTTGTTTCATAATAAAAATTTAAGGTTATTTTTCCTACAATATAGTGTATGTATGTTTATGCCCTTATTTAAAATATTGAAACCTGGCAGCACATTTAGAAATGTAACATAAATTCTAGACCTTGAAAGGTACTATTATAAACTGCTCAGGAAAATTAAAATGTGGTCACTAGTTAGTCAGCTCTAACAATCAAACTTGTATTCGTGTTAGGTATGTTTTCAGGGTTAAACAGAGATGTATTTTACATAGATATTTTATCTACAAACACATGAGAGATATATAGAATATGACATTTAAGATATTTTAATAAAATAAGGCTTTTCAGGATAGTGAGCTATGCCTGCTCATGCAGGTACCATTATACTACAGAGAAGCTGATGGGCATCAATGAACCACCAAATGGAGGTTGCTTTCAATGTGACAAAGGTAGCCACTGGGAAAAAACTACTTTTGACTTTCCTGTGGACAGTATGCTGTCCAAATTAGACACAATGGTCACAAGGCAAGTCTACTGCTGAACTTTGTCAAGATGAAGTGATACAGTCCTACAAAATTTCTCCCTCACGGAAAAATCTGTCAGATATTCTGGGCTTGTAAGGTAAAGACAAATTCTTTAATGTTTCATAGGAAACTTGACTGACTGGCCAAGCAATCAGCTGACTCTTATTTCTAAAGTTGTGGAAGTTGCTTGTTTTCCCCTTCCCATTTACGGAGGTAATATTCTAACCTTCTCGGGTCTCTACATGGTTTGAAGACTAGAGAGGTATAAAAATGTTAAGATGTTTAAGAAAATACTTTAAGGTCTAAAAAGAGATTTCTTGGTTAGTAATATAAGTTATTATAGAAAATGATTTAGGTACAAAATTTTAGACTCACCAAGGTAGGATTTATAATAGACTATATTCTCTAAAGTTGTCAAATACAGAACAACTAGATATTGTGTGTGTAATACTTCCTGGATAATTGTTCTCATTATTTAGTTTTCCTATGTTAGAGTTAAAACATTTAAATTTTATTAGAGAAAAAAGCAGAAAGTTGTGGGATAATATTTTGTATAATACAAAGGACTGCACATCTTGATTGGTTTAATTAGGAGATGAACAGTCAATAGCTAGGCAGGAAAGAATAGGTGAGACATCCAGGCAGGTACAGGAACTGGGGTAAAGAAGCTAAGAGGCAGGAATTTTCCCAGCAAGATGTGGAGGTAGTCAAATATGCAGAATGGAAGCGAGGTAAAGTGCTGTCACATGGCAGAATGTAGATTATTAGAAATGGGATTATTTAATTCATAAGAGCTAATTGGGAAGAAGCTTAAGTTAAGGTCAATCTTTCAAAATTAATAAGATGTCTCTGTGACATAATTCCGGAGCTGGAGAGCAAAGAAAGTATTGCTACAGGCATGCGAACATAGATATGCAACTAACTAAACTTCCCACATATAGCAGAAAATCTACAGACAAATGATGGATGTCAACATAGAAAGGTTGCAATTCTATTGGAAAATAACATTGATAGGCCTTTCAATTCCAAATGGACAATGCTAAAAATGGCTATATACAATCATACATTTTGTAAACAGTGTGGGTTAGTTATGTGTACATTTATATATGTATGATAAAATAATTTTAATAAGAAATGGTATTTATTTTGATATCTACTAGAGCAGACATTGTATTAAAAGAGGAAGTAGAAAGAAATATGAAAAAATCTAAATACAGTACTCATGTATGAAATTTTAAACTATGTCAAGAAAGTACATATATGCATACATTCATACATATATATATAAATATGCATAAACAAACTCATACGTATACACATATATAAACATGTAAATATTTGAAATGCATCATAGTGTATTTGAAGAGATAATTTTAAAAATTACCACATTTATACTATGAAGAGATACCAGAGTTTTTTCTTCTGATACCTAGGCCATGAAGCTAGGCTCACAGACAACCAAGAGGGAGGAGCTAGTCACCAAAGTCATGTACCAACACATGCCCTAAGCTGAGCCATTTTCAACTGCAACTAACATAGGAGTTTAGGATTTGTCTCATGAGATCAAAAACAATACAGATGTTCAGTAAAGAAAGAACTGGACAGAAAAAAATTCTAGATGGGTGACAGTGTTTTTAAAAATATACACATACCAGTAGCACATCTGTTCTATTGTAATCCACACTTACATCATATAAAAACAATGCTGAGGAGTCTCCTGTATATAAAAACCTCAGAATTCGATGAAATTATATTCTATGATTGGTACTCTTAAAAATAAGGTCATTTTAAAAATTTTATGCTATTAGGATGTTAGAAATAGTCCCTTAAGCCATCAATGGAGCTATTATTGTTACTTACAATCTTCCAGCTTTATTAAGGTCAAAGCTCCAGCAAACAGGGGTACAAAATTTCAAGGTAAACAATGATTTTAACAGCTCATTCAAATGTCATAATTGACCAACATTACTCTTTCATATAGTATTACTTCTTTTGCACCCTAAGAGATGTCAGAACTTTTCACTTTTTTGCAGTAATGCAGGAATATCACTGACAGGAAGACAAAATTTGCCCCATATAATAACCTATCTGACTACACATGGCCAGGGAGAGAGTGAACCCAGAAAGACAGACTTTGTCAGCAAATTCTCTGATGGCATATAGCTTCTATTAGCCTTCTAATGTTTAATTATTATACACATATGCAACATTAGTCATAAATGTCACAAAAAAGCATCATTTTACAGCACTATTACACAACTACACAACTCTAATGGCACAGAACTTACATTGTTTTGCCCCAGGCCAACTGATCAATCCACACAACCACAGTTATTTTTAGACTAAGAAAATGTTGCATGCCATGGTCAGACATAGTTCATTTTAAAAGGAAAAGGATGTCTGCTGTGAGCACATTGTCTTCTAAGAAAGAAAGAGAATTAAAATGCACAAAGATTAGAAAACTGGAATGCAACAAAACAACTAAACAAAAGAAAGTATACAACCAAAACAAAAACAAATAAACAAAGAAAAAAAAAACGTTAGCACATTGAAATCACAAATTGTCATGCCAACACAGATGGGAAACTCTCCATCAAATTCCCACATTATCAGAAAATCCACAGACAAATATTAGATCTTATGATACAAAGGATACATTTTTACTGTACAATAACATTGATAAGCCTTTCAACTCCAAAATGTCAAATGTAAAAATGGTTACACATAATCACCACATTCTGTACACACTGTGGATTATTTATACATTTGTATATGCACAAATATGTAAACTAATTTTAGTAAGTTGTGGTACTTATTTTACGTTTTGCAGTGCAAACATTTTATTGAAGGAGGGAGCAAAAAGAAGTGTGAAATAAGCTAAATACAGTACTCACGTATAAAATTCTAACCTACTTTAAGAAAGTGCACACATGCATATTTTTCTGTGTATATACATGTACATATATACATATGCATAAGCAAACTCATATGTATGCACATACATAAACTTATATAAGTAATTGAAATGCCTCATAGAATATTTGGAGATATATTGTGAAAACAGATCCCCTCATACTGTGAAGGGGTGTCAGAGTTTTCTCACTCAGGTATCAATAATGTGTTTTTTGTTTGGCTTCTAGGGCAAAGGTAAACCTATAGTGCCACAGTAGAACTTCACAGACATTTCAAAAATATGCTTATACCACCCAATATGATGGAAAGAATTTATTTTTGAAGTTGCTATATATTGCTATCATTATAGAAGAGAAATTCATCTGCTGCTATTTAGAAGCTTCACTTTGACTGACTACATGTGATATGACTGAAGGTTAATATTCATGCTAGTTGATTAAAATGAGAGGGAACCAAATTACCCACTCTCATGAGCTACATGCCATAAAAAAGAACACAATGAGCAAGCTTCAGATATATTTTTGTCATAGTGGCCAAATAATCAGTGGAGAAATGAAGAAAATATGAGAATTAGGATTAAGACCAGGAGTTGGAAGGAATACTCCACACTGCTTTAATGGCCATGAACCTGAGACTAGAATGATGACAGATTTATACAAAACCAATTTCCTTTCTTCTGCCCAAGTCATGTGCAAATAAACAGAATCCTGATAACATATTGATATACCTACGTATCTGTGCATCACTTGACCCTCATCAGATATGTTACTGCAGGAAGTAGTTGGGAAACAACACAATGATGTGCAGGGTAGATCTTTTTATAGAGACTGAGAGTCTTTGGGGTACCAAGTTCTGATGTTTCATTTCTCCACCAAAACCTACTTGAGATCAACATACATTTGTATTGAAAAGATGGCAGAAAGATCCCAACAGATTCAGAGGTGGTTGAATACTACAACATATCAACATTTTCCAGTCTCCAATTTACTATCAGAGATAGGAATTCAGAGTCTGAGATGGGAGACATAAGAAGATATCTGTACTGGTCAAATCATACAAAAAGAAGTACCCAAGAAAAAGAAATCTGCTGTGTTTATTGTTTCCAAGAGAAGGTGAATACTTCTCTGCCATCATCAATAAATAATTGATTTCTGACAAAGCTCATACAAAGATAGGAGTGGGTTGACAGCTAAGAAAAAAATCATATACAAGAGGTTCTATAAAGCAAAAAGCAGTGATAATGCAAACCAAGATTGCAATGTTGATCCTGTGAGCACATAAATGGCAACAGGATGTGAACAAGTAAGTTTCCTGTGCTATACTTTATTGTCCATTGAAAGCCTTGGCTGACAGGTAGGTATTGTCTGCAGATGTTACTGCTCAATATTTCAGTGACTCTAAGATTCATGAATAAAACTATAACACCATATCGATTCCCACAATATCTTACAGGAGAGAGAAAAGAGCAGAACTCATCTAGTCTTTGTCAGATAATAAAGCCTCAAGAGAGTTGTCTTCCTACCAGTTACTCCAGCACTTCAAACTGAGACAGGAATGTCACATCTTTAAGGAGAATCAGTAGTGTCAGAAGCAGGAATCTATTTGCTGTACATTTGAGAGGAGCGGGTGACTCATAGCTGGAATTCTGGGGATCAAACAATCACTGACTTTGGTCATTTCCAGGGTCTCAGTCTCCTGTGTATGTCAGGAACAGTCTGCCTTGTCTGGGCCAATGTGCAGTCAGGTTTTGTTTATATGCATGACCAACTGAGAGCTGGAATATAGCCAGAGCCTGAGTGGTAATAATGTGCTCTGCTGACGTTATTAGCTCTCCCTGTGGCACATGGAATGAGTGTGCATTCAAAATCTGCTTGTAACCAATAAAGTGAGTGATGTCAATTCCACCAATGGAAAACAAATCCTGTGATAATCTTGGAGATCCTCATCAGAGCTGTTACTTCACTTCTCCCTCCCAATTAAAGGTGTGCTGCAGCAGAAACAACAAAATTGTAAGCAGATGACAGGAAAAATGTAATTTATCATAGGTCCAGGATACAATTATGAAAAGGGAAAACCATCTCATGGCAACTAGTGGTGATCATATATCCAGTTACTTGGATCTATATCCTGCCTATCTACCTGGAAGACTCCCTTTCTGCATGCTGCTACCTGATTACGATTCTGGGCTTTGTTGGAAATGAATTATTTATTGATGATGGCAGAGAGATATTCAATACTTCCCTTGAAAACAATGAACATACCAGATCCTTTTTTATTTTTGGTACTTATTTTTGTATGCTTTGAAAAGTGCAGACCTTATCATGTATCTCCACCCACAGACTCTGAATTCCTATGTCCCACAGTAAAGTTGAGACTGGAAAACTTTGGTACAATGGAATCATCAACCACCTCTGATTCTCTTTGCATCTTTTTGCATCTCTCCAATACAAATATATGGGGATCCTAGGTATTGTTTTGAAGAAGACATGAAACATCAGACCATAGTACCTTAAAGCCTCTCAGGCTCTATAGAAAGACCTTCCCTGCTCAGCATTGTGTCGTTTCCCTACTATTGCCTGAAGTAACATCTCTGATGAGGGCCAAGTGATGCACAGATATATGAGTATATCACTGTCACTAGGACTCAGTTTATTTGTATATGATTCTGGCAGAAGGAAAGATATATTTTTTGTATAAGTCTGTCTTCATTCTGGTCTCAGGTTCCTGGCCATTAAATGGAGTATATGGTATTCCTTCCATGGTCTTAAACATATTACTCATAATTACTAGACTTCTCCCCTGATTATTTGGCCATTATGACAAAAATACATTTGAAAGTTGCTCACTCTCCTGTCCATCATTGTATGTAGCTCATGAGAATGGTAAATTTGTTCCTCCTTCTTTTAATCCACTAACATGCAGATTAACCTTCAGTTCTATCACATGTATTCAATCCCAGTGAAAGTTCTAAATAGCAGTGAGATATATTTCTTTTTGATGATGACATGAGTGTGTAGGGACTTCCAAAATGACACTTTCTATCATATTGGGAGGTGTAGGTATATTTTTGAAATGGTCTGTGAAGCTCCAGTGTGGACCTAAAGCCATGTCTTTGGCCATGATGTAAAACAAATAATACATTATGGCCACATGAGTGAGAAAATTCTGACAACCCTTCATAGTATAAGGGATTAAGTTTTCACAATATCTCTCCACATATTCTATGATGCACTTCAATTACTTTAAAATATTTATAAAAGTTTATGTATGTTTATATGTATGGTTTGCTTATGTATATATATATATATATATATATATATATATATATATATATATATATACAGAGATCCATATACATGAGTACACTTTCTTGACATAGTTTAGAATTTCAGACATGAGTACAGCATTTATATTATTTCACACTTCTTTTTGCTCCATTCTTCAATTTAATATCTGCACTGCAAATTGTCAAAATAAACACCACTATTTATTAAAATTATTATACCAAATTGTGCATATATCAAAATATACATAACTAACTCACACTGTACAGAATGTGGTGTATAGTTGTAACCATTTTCGCATTGACTTTTTTGAGTTGAAAGGCCTATCAATGTCATTGTACAGTCTAAATTGATTTGTTCTATCTTAGCATCCAATATTCATCCATGAGTTTTCTGCAAAGAGTGGGAATGAGAGAGTTTCCAAACTGTGCTGGCATTACAATTTGTGATTTTATTGTGCTGTTTGTGGTTGTTCCCTTGCTTTTGTGTAATATTTTGTTGGCACTCAAATTTGCTAATATTTGTTCTTTTCTTTCTTACAAGACACTCTCTTCACAGCAGACATCCTTTTCCTTTTAATATGAACTGTGTCTGAGCATTGCATGCAAGATTTTCTCATTCTAAGAATAATTGTGAGTGTTCTGGATTGATCAGGTGACCTGGGACAAAACATTATAAGTTCTTTGTCATTTGAGTAGTTGTGGTGTTGTGTAATAGTGATGTAAATGATGCACTTTTTTCTGACAATCACAGCCAATGTTGCCTGTGGGTATAAATAAATAAATAAGCATAAATATTTAGAAGACAGGAAGAAATTATGTGCTTTCAGAGAAGTTGCAGAAGAAGATTTTCCTTCTGGGTCTACTATCTGTCTGGCCATGTGGAATATGATAGATTATTATATTGGGCAGAGCTTGTGTTCCTGTCAGTGATATATGTCTGGATTTCTGAAAAAAAATTAGAATGAAAACTTCAGGCATGTCTTTGTGTCCCAAACCAATAATACCCTATGAAGGGATAAATGTTTGTAAATTATGACCTTTGAAGGAACTTGTAAAATCATCTGGTTTACCTTGTTGTTTTGCAGTCCTGTTAGCTCTAATTTAGCCTTAATAAAGCAGGATGAGTATAAGTGGACATAATAGGTCCATTAAAGTCTTAAGGGACAGTTTCTAATATCCTAATAGTGTAAAAATTGTTAAAAGGATATCCTTTTTAAAAGCAACAATGATAGAACATAACTTTACCAAATTCTGGGTTTTTATATACAGCATTTTTCTTAATTTATGTATGTGTTGTTTACAAAAGAAGAGCAGAGACAATGGTATGTGTATATTTTTAAATACACTGTAATCTGTCTAGGCATTTTTTTCTGTCTGAATCTAACTTTACTGAACACCTGTGTTGTTTTTGATCTCATGAGACAAAAACAATCTACGACTTTGCTAATTTCCATGGGCTCTGTCTCCCGTACTTGTCAGGAACAGTTTTCTTTGTCGGGGCCAAATTGCACTTGTGCTTTGGTTATACCTGTGAGTAACTGAGACCTGGAAGACAGGAAGAGCCTGACGCATATGAATGGGCTCTGCTCACAGTTTTATTAGCTCTCGTTGCTTCTGATGGTGGAGTGTGTGCATTCAATGTGTATCTGGAATGGGAATCAATACAGAGAGTGATCTCAATTCCACCAATAGAAATCATATCCGGTTGTACTCTTGGAGATATCCTTCTGAGCTGCTGATTCATTTCTCCCTCCCAGCTAAATGTGTGCTGCAGCCCAAACAACAAACCTGAAGGCAGAGACAGGGAAAAAAAGTAATTTACACTAGGCACTGAATGCAATTATGAATAGAAAACCATCCCGTGGTAACTAGGATATGATCATCTATCCAGCTTCTTGGCCCTATGTTCTTTCTATGTTATTGAAAGCCTCCCTTTCTGCCTGCTGATGGCTGATTTGTGCTTCAGCGCTACCACATGCAGCTGGATGGTAACATATTCTGACATGTCATGTGAGATTCCCCAAATGCAGTTATTTGTAGAATGTGACACTTGAAATTTTCACAGGGCTCCAGGTGCCTAAGTGAGACTAGTTCTTGACATCGTCATATTCTTAATGGGTCCCCTTTGGTTCCCAGAGATCCTATCTCCTTGGCTTAGCTATCAGGTAGTCATGATTACTGCTGCAACACTGGGAAGATGTAGGTTCCAAGCTGACACTGAGGTGCACACTGCACACTGCTTATAAAATCAATTTAGTTCACATGATTTTCCACATAAGCTGCTATTTGCTTTGTTGATCTTAGCCATTCAGACCGGTATAACATGGTATGTTAGAAACGTTTTGATTTGCATATTCCTGATAGCTAAAGGTTTTTAACACTTTCTTATGTGAATCTGGGCCATTCAAGATTCTTCCGATGAGAATTCTTTGTACCCCATTTTTGGGGGGGGGGTTTCGAGACAGGGTTTCTCTGTGTAGCTTTGTGCCTTTCCTGGGACTCACTCTGTAGCCCAGGCTGGCCTCGAACTCACAGATATCTGCCTGGCTCTGCCTCCCGAGTGCTGGCATTAAAGGCGTGCACCACCACTGCCTGGCTTGTACCCCATTTTTGATGGCATTATTTGGCTTTTTGATGTCTATTTTCTTGCATTCTTTATATATTTTTGATATCAGTCTTCAGTCAGATGTGGAACTGGTGAATATTGTTTTCCCCATCCTGTAGGCTGCCGTTTTTTCTTATTGACAGTGTTACAGGGAATACTTCAGCTGAGTCTCCTAGCTATTGTGAGGGGGTGCATGAACTGGCCTTTCCCAGTCATCAGATTGCTGACTATTCTAATTGTCTTTATAGAACCTTTATCCCATACCTGATGGAAACAAATGCAGAGATCCACAGTAAAGCACTGGGCTGAGTTTTGAGAGACCAGTGGAGAGGGTGCAGGCATTTTATGAGCAGGGGGATATCAAGATCAAAATGGGAAAACCAAATAGACAGATGACCTGAGGTTTTGGGGGCTCATAGATTCTGGAGGGAAAGCTAAGCAGCTGGCATGTGACTGGCCTAGACACTCTGCATCTGGGAGACAGTTTTGTAGATTTGTCTTTTGTGGGGCCCCTGGCAGTGGGACCAAGACCTGTCCCTAAGGTATGAGCTGCTTCTTTGGAACCTGTTCTCTATGGTAAGATGCCATGTTCAGCCTTGATGCAGGAAGAGGTGCTTGGTGCTGCCTCATTTTGATATGTCATGCTTTGTTGATTCCCAAGAGAAAACCTTACCCCTTCTGAAAGGAGAGGGAGGAGGAAGGATGGGAGATTAGAAGGGAGTAATGGGGAGGGAACTGGATCAAAGAGGGAAGAGAAAGTGTGTTTTATATGTAAAACAAAATAAAAAAGGAAAAATACATGATAAAACATAAAAAATAAATATATAAACCCCATTTAAGTGTTTGGTCAGGAAGCTTCTAAAAGGAGTCATACAGATATAAGTAGCTAGCACCCAGCCAAGAAACTTGCTTTTAAAGGAGCCATTCATCTGTTTTCAACCAGCAATAGCTTAGCTGAGGAAAGCCAGTAATTATGAAGTCATTGTTTGCTCCACTTTTTGTGTGCTTAGAATCATTTTTAAAGCTATTTTAGTTCTTACTTGGAAATTCCGGCCCTATGTAATACTATCATTTTTAGCTTGAGTATTGTGTCCCACCAGACTTTCCAAAATAACCACACAGGCACTAATATTTCTAAATGTTCAGCCAAAAACTCAGGCTACTTACTAGCTAACTCATACATTTTAAATTAACCCATAATACTTATCTTTGCTGTGCAATGTGGATTGGTTCCTTTTCTCAGTATTGCAAGTTTACCTCCTTCTCTCCTAGTCGCTACACAATTCTGGGACTCCTCACTTCTTCCCAGAAACCTCTTTGTCTGGTTCTCCTGCCTAAAATTAACCTGCCTAGCTATAAACCAGTCAGTTTCATTATTGAATAAATCACAGTGTTATATATTAAGACAGTGTAAAGGAATATTCCACATGATGTTCTTGGCTTTTTTCATGTGCATCCCCATTTTATTTATATTGAGAGGAGACATAAATTTCATTCCCTGTCATCTATTTGACTAGTTCTACAATTAAAATCAATTTTTGGAAATATTTGTGAGATATTACATATATATTATATATATATATATAATATATATATAGTATATATATGTTTTGTCTAAAATATCTGTATTTATTTGCTAATATTTCACTTATTAAGCAGTGAATTCATCCTGAATTCTCAGCCCTAGGAAAACAAAATCAACCACATTTCATGGATGTTGTAACTGCCCAGGTGATGCCTAGTTTCATACCATAGGCTTGGCTGTGATCTACAGCTGCCTTAATACATGGAACAAAACTTAGAATATACCATGTACATTCAGAAGCATATTAACATGGCAAATTTATTATGTATAATGATTATTTACAATTAAGAGATTATACAGATGACTAGATCATATTTGGTACTATATATAAGGAAGGCAGATGCCTGCGACCAAGAAGCTGTCACTGAATCAACTGCAAATTTTCTGTGCAGAGTAAGATATTGTGATAAGTTTTACTGAGGAACCAATGTTTTAAGTATATCCTTAAAATTCCAATATGTAGTTTGAACTCAGAATACAGCTGCATCTATAATTTGGATCTTAACTCCTCCAACATTCATATCAAACACCATTTCTCAAAAAATCATGTGCAATAACCTTTTTATTCTTACGCTACTTCTCCCATTTCATTACATTACTGTAATTATTTCCAAGAGGTAAAGGAAATCTGGTAAAGGGAACCATTTCAGCACTCATATTTTCTGTCTACTACTTGCAACTACTCAAAAGCAAAATAACAGTTCAGTAACACTAAGTCATATGTAAAGATTGTCTTTTGCTTTATGTATCATTTACCTTGTACCTTAAGAAGACAAATAGATGAACATAAATAATTCACTTAAATATTTATAATATTTCATATGTGCGTACTATATTTCTGTTTACTAACCCCAAATTATTCTGAGTCTGAGAAGCATTAGAGAGGAGTTTCTTCTCTGCTGCTCTTATTACATTGTATGTGTCTAGTTGGTAGATGAATAGCACAGGCACTTGCCCATTTCCTAGCATGTACATACACTATTCAGTGAACAGAATTTAAAACTGGAGGAGCACAGAAGACCATATTTAACTAGGGAGGAAGAAGAACACAATGATCTATAGGTTGTTTAACAGTGTTTTCTTATATTATATTCATTATGCTTTATTTTTTGTTTTTATGTTTATATTGTGCACAGCCAGGTAGATATCTCAGTCACCAATATGATCATTTGAAATTTTGTAAACCTAGAATATATTTTTAGAATACTCATAATCACAAGCAGGCATACTGGTATTGCACAATCCCAGGACATAAGAGAAGTGTGGTAACAGGAAGTTCTCTGATTATATATGACCAGCTAGGCTAGACTGGCAAATTACAATCCAAGGAGAAAACCTATCTTAAATCAGGTAGCTTTAATAAACATTTGCGTCACAAGTCTCCAGTCAGCTAGTATTAATAAACATCTGCATCCAACCAGTATTTGATGTAAGCGTATTTACACTCATGAAATTCAAACAAACAGCTCGAACTAAATGCAAAATTCCTGTACTGTATCCAGCACTCAAAAAATGCCATTATTCCTAGAGGCAGGGTTAATTAAGTCCAACTCTTATTAGAGTGGCTCTTGGTTTTAATCAGCTAATTGAGAAGGATAGTTAGAATTTTTTTTCAGGCATGCTTACCATGAGGGGCTATCATATTCCAGTAGATAGTTCCATATTGAAAGACAAACAGAGGCCTTAAATGAACTCAGGTCTTATTAAATATAGAAAAAGAATATAAAATTCAGTTGTTATAGTGATATTGGAAAATGAAGCAGAAATCTAAAATTGGGAACGTGTTACTTTTTGCAAAACAAAATATTTTTATGTAAATATTAAGAACATATTTCATGAATATGAATTGAATTTGAGAAAGAATAAAAAGAATGCCTCAGGCCAATGAAACCGAGCAATCACAAAGAGGGACATAATAGAAAACACAATTTCTGATAATATAAATATATTAAATTGTTCTTTTTAAAAACATATTAATCTTAATTTATTTCTTTATCATTAAGGCATTGTGAGAAACGATATTCTAGTTAGATCTATTTGGAAAAAAGGCTTGAAATCAATATTTCTTTCTTTAATCCAAGCAGCTTTTTGTAGAGCACTCTAATACATATATACATATATATGTATATATATATATGTATTACATATCATTATTCAACTACATGTAAAATGATAATAATATACTTTAATTACACAATAGTACATATACTTACATATCATAATTATAATATTACTACAAAAAAAAACCATACACATAAATGGACACAAACAAATCACAGAGAGAGCAGCCAGATGCATTTAGCAGCCCAGGGTCACAATCAGAAAAGTCCAGGCAGGAATGGAAGCTTTCTTGTAAATAACTAGAATATTGACCAGAACAGCTGGAAACTTCTTCAGCCCACCAGGCAACATCAGCCAGTTTTCTACTGTTAGTTGGAAGCAGAGCCCAGGGTAAATTACATTTTGTCCTGTGTTCCTCTTTCAGTTTCCCTGCTTCTGTACAACACACAGTGAGGGAGAGAGATTGATGAGTCAGCAGCTCTGATGGAGATCTCCAAGTACACTGCAGTCATTTGCTTTCCATTCCTAGTTTGGACATCTGTCTCCTTATTGGTTCCTAATCTATGTCTGTTTGAACAGGAGGCAGTCAGATCAAATAAAAAGGCTTGTTGTCAAGAATTTTGCCAGCCAGGCTCCTGGCTAAAGTCCAGCTCTTTAGCTGGATTTAACCAGGAGCCTGGCTGTAAAAAACCCCAGAGAATGAAAACTGTCCCAGATAACTGCAAGACACAGAGGCAATAGAAACTTAGGATAGGCGGGAATTTGTTGGGATTTCCCACACTACTGCCCTGAGTAAATTGCCCCTGTTTGCTGTGCAGGAAATGTGCTCCTATCTCTAAAGCCACTGTTTCAGCCTTCATATCAGCAATCACTGGCTTAGACTTGGATCCTATCTGCATGGATGATTTATTTGGGAATCAATACCTGATAGGAACCAGAGATGCGTTGATCATATGCTCCCTCGGAAGACTCACTAAGAAAATAGCTGTATAGGGGACAATTCCCACTTTGCCACCTGGGACTGTGTGAAAATTTCAAGTGTCACATTCCATATATAAGTGCATTTGGCGAATCTGATATTGCATGTTAGAAAATGTTACCAGTATCATAGATAGGAATGGGCTAACAAGTAGGAAAAAATCAGGTACAAGAAATTCTGTTTGCCAGAACACAGTGATTATGCAAAACAAAAATGTAAAGTTGAGCCTTTGAGAACCTAGATGGCAACAGGGTAATAACAAGTAAGTTTCCTGTGATATACTTTATTGTCCATAATTTATTTTGTTGGGTGACAGGTAGGGTTGTGTCTACATATATTAATGATCAATATTTTCAGTGACTCTAAGGATCTTGAATGAAACTACAGTGTCATAGCCATCCCCACAGTAAATCTCCCAGGGTAGAGGAAAGAGCTGGATTCTGATTATCTCTGCCAGATACTAAAGCCTCAAGAGAATTATCTTCCTTACCCATAGAGCAGCACTTCAAGACTGACATAGAGATGCTATGTAATTAAGGGAAGCAGTAGCTTCAGAAGAAGGAAAGAGCAGGATCCCACTAGTCTCTGGCAGATACTAAAGCTTGAAGTGAATTCAAACTGAGACCAGGAAGCCACATCTTCAAAGAGAAGCAGTAGCAACAATAGCAGAAATCTGTTTGCTGCACATTTGACAGTATCAGGTGACTCAGAGCTATAATTCTTGGAATTAAATAATATCTGACTTTGCAAATTTCCACAGACTCTGTCTCTTGCATTTGTCTGGAACATTCTGCCTTGTCTGGGCCAACGTACAACCCGGTTTTAGTTATACCCATGAGCAACTTAGATCCAGTATTTAGCCAGAGGCTGATTGGTAAAAACTAGCTATGCTGGCAACTTTATTATCTCTCCTTGCCTTTGATGAAGGAGTGTGTGCTTTCAAACTATGTCTGAAATAGAAACCTGTTGGAGCCCATGTAGGCTTTACCCAGCAGGTCTGGATAGCAAGGATGATTGGACCATAGGCCTGAGTGCAAGCATCTGAGATGGTCTGGACTTGGCTGTGCTGGGGGGGGTCTTTTGCCCCACTCCTTTGCATTCCTTTAAAAACCCTAGGGGCAGCCAGTGGAGTCCAATGGAATAGGATCCAGGTCCTCTTGAGGCTATCCTGTAGTTTCTGTCTGATTTTCTCCCCTCTATTCTTCTAACTAATATTTCCTGCTGCTTCAACTCAAGGGTACACTGGGGAAATGTGGGGGTGGGGAATGGCCTCTCTCACAGAAACCAATACTGAGAGTGATCTCAATTCCTTCAATGGAAAGCAAATTCTGTGGAACTCTTGGAGATCTCATTCAGAGTTGCTGATTCATTTCACCCTCCCAACTAAATGTGTGCTACAGCTGAAACAACGAAACTGAAAGTGGATGACAGGAAATGTTGTAATGTATCCTAGGCCCAGAATGCAATTCTCAAAAGAGAAAAGCATCCCATAGTAAACAGAGGGTGATCATATATTAGGCTACTTGCCTCAGTATCTTGGCTATTTACCTGAAAGCCTCCCTTTCCACCTGCTGATGGCTGATTGTGATTCTGGGCTGCCAATTGTAGCTTTAAGGTAACAGTTTCCAACATGCTAATTCAGATTCAACAAATGCAATATTTTGTGGAATCTACACTTGAAATTTTCACTTTCCCAGGTGGCTAAGTGAGAATTGTTGCTGACATAGTCATTTTCTTAATGGTTCCGCTTAGGTAACAGATGATCAATACATCCCTGGTTCCTGTAAGGTACTGATTCCCAAATAAATTATCCATGCAGATAATATAGGATTCAAGTCTAAGGCTGTGATTGCTGATATGAAGGCTGAAACAGTGGCTTTAGATACAGGAGCACATTTCTTGCACAGCAAACAGGAGCAATTTACTCAGGGCAGTAGTGTGGGAAATCCCAACAAATCCCTGTCTATCCTAGGTTTCTATTGCCTCTGTCTCCTGCGGTTCTCTGGCACAGTTTTCATTCTCTGGCGTTGTTTATAGACAGCTCCTGGCTAAATCCAGCAAAGAGCTAGACTTTAGCCAGGAGCCTGGCTGGCAAAATCCTTGACAGCAAGCCTTTTTATTTGATCTGACTGCCTCCTATTCAAATAGTCATAGATTAGGAACCAATAAGGAGACAGATGTCCAAACTAGGAATGGAAAGCACATGCCTGCAGTGTACTTGGAGAGCTCCATCAGAGCTGCTGACTCATCAATCTCTCCCCCTCCCTGTGTGTTGTAAAAGAAGCAGGGAAACTGAAAGAGGAACACAGGATAAAATGCAATTTAATTTACCCTGGGCTCTGCCTCCAACTAACAGTAGAAAACTGGCTGATGTTGCCTGGTGGGCTGAAGGAGTTTTCAGCTGCTCTGCTCTAGAATCTAGCTATCTACAAGAAAGGCTCCATTCCTCTCTGGGCTTTTCTGATTGTAACTCTGGGTTGCCAAATGCATCTGACTGCTGTCTCTGCTATCAGTGTGTGTCAGTTTCTAATTATTTTGTTTGTTTTGTTGTTGGATTTTTTCAAAACAGGGCTTTCCTGGTACCTCTGTAGACTAGATTCACCATGAAGTCACAGAGATCTGCCTGTCTCTGCCTCATGAGTGCTGGGAATAAAGGCATGCACCACTACCACCTGGCTTTTTTCGTGTTTTTTTTATGTAGTTGAATAATATATTGTATAATATAATACAATATAATATATGATTATTTATATTTATTAAAGTTCTCTACAAAAAGCTGCCAGGAAGAAAAAAAATGTTGCTTTCAAGCCCTCTCCCAATTCGAATAGATTATCTTACAGTGTCTTAGTAATAAATAATTAAATTATGATAAAATTATTTAAGAAAAGAAAATTTTAATATGTATTTATACATACTATGAATATATTCTCAATAATTCTGTTTGTGTGTTGGAAGTCCTTATATGTAATTACACAGTTACTTTATGCAAGTAGCCTTTATGATTTTGTTTCACAGATACAATACATCCTCATAAAATACCTTGTATATATTAATACATCAGTATCTTCTTTTAAAATATCCCCTATAATCCTAATATTAAAATCCCTCTCCAATTATCAATATGACTATTACATGTGAATTTTTCGTTTGTTCTATCTTTGATAAAAACTGAGTTCATTTAATGCAGTTGTGTGTACATCTATATGGAACCATCTACTTAAAAAATAAATAGACTTTCAATACAAGCATACCTGAATAAGGAAACCTAACTATCCTCCTCTGTAATAACATTAAAAGAATTATCCACGCCGGGCAGTGGTGGAGCATGCCTTTAATCCCAGCACTCAGGAGGCAGATGCAGGCAGATCTCTGTGAGTTCGAGGCCAGCCTGGTATCCAAAGTGAGTTCCAGGAAAGGTGCAAAGCTACACAGAGAAACTCTGTCTCAACCCCCCCCCCCAAAAAAAAAGAAGTATCCACACTAATAACTGCTGGGCTACATTAGTCCTTCCGTAGGCATACCATAATTTTTGAGGGCTTTATATAGTACAATAGTTATGTATTTATTTCCAGCTGTTGGAAATTCATGAGTGCAAATGTGCTTATATAGCGATCAGATACAGTTTTGAGGCAGATTCTTATTAAATCCACATGATTTGAGATAGATTTTCTCTTTGTATTGGAATTTTCCAGTCTAGCCTACCTAGTAATGTATAGCCTGAGAACTTCCTATTACAACATTTCTCTTATGACCAGAATTTTATAATACTAGAATGCCTGGTTTTGAATACACAAATATATATACTCAAATATTTCTAAATGTATTCGAAAATTATATGCCTGTTTTACAAATTACTAAATGAGCATGTTATTGATTGGGACTTCTACTTTGCTGTCCACAGTACAACCTTAAAAGCAAAATATATATATATATATATATATATATATATATATATACACACACACACACACTGTGTATAATTGAAGGACCACATTGCTAACCATTCTTACCATTCTGCAAATCACTGTATTCTTCTTCCTCCCTAGATATGATATGTTTGTCTGTGTTCCTAAATATTAAATTCCATTTTCTGTATACTGGATGTGAATGTCAGGAAAGGGCTAAGTATCTTGGCTGTCCCTCTATCATTCCCAAGCATATAATGTAATAAGTGCAGCATAGAGGAGACTCCTTTTTTCCATGTCAGACTCAGAAAGAAGTTGGGATTAAAATATTAGAACTACAATACACATATATGAAAGGAAATAAATATATAATGAATTTACCTATGTTCATCTATATGTTTTCTTAAGCTACCAGGTAATCATTTATAAACCAAAAGACAATCTTAAATATAATGTAGAGCTATTTAACTGTGATTTTTTTTTGAGAAACTGCAAGGAATAGACAGAAAAAATAGTACTGGAATGCTTCCCTTAACCAGGTTTCTTTTTTCTCATGGTAATAAATACAGTCACAATGATATACTCTTTGAAATTTTTCTGCTGTGCTTACTTCATGTCACAGAATAGGGTGGAGGGCAGCATGAATAAGAAAGGAGTCACTTATAGGCCTTTTAAAGAAAAAGTGAGCCAGGCAGTGGTGACTCATGCCTTTAATTCCAGCACTCAGGAGGCTGAGTCAGGTGGATCTGTTTGAGTTCAAGGCCAGCCTAGTCTACAGAGCCAAATCCAGGATAGGCACTAAAACTACACAGAAAAACCATGTCTCAAAAAGAAAGAAAGAAAGAAAGAAAGAAAGAAAGAAAGAAAGAAAGAAAGAAAGAAAGGAAGAAAGAAAGAATGAAAAATGTGTTTTATATAAAAGTTGGAAGATAAAGAGTGCATATTTGTGGTATTGTGTTCCCCAAAATATCGTGCATGCTAATAAACTTATCTGGGGTCAGAGACAGAACAGCCACAATATTAAACATAAAGGATAGGCAGTGGTAGCACACGCCTTTAATCCTAGCATTCCAGAGGCAGAAATCCATGTGTTTAAGGATATAGCCAGGCATGCTGACTCATCACGCCTTTAATCCCAGAAAGCGAGCCTTTAATCCCAGGGAGTGTTGGTAGAAAGCAGAAAGGTATATAAGGTGTGAGGACCAGAAACTAGAAGCATTTGGCTGGTTTCAGGGTTTCTAGCAGCAGTTCAGCTGAGATTCATCCCGGATGAGGACACAGAGGTTTCCAGTCTGAGGAAATAGGATTGGCTGAGAAACTGGCAACGTGAGGAAGCTGTGGCTTGTTCTGCTTCTCTGATTTTCCACCATTCACCCCAATACCTGCCTCATGTTTGATTTTATTAATAAGAACTTTTAAGATTCATGCTACACATATTATACATCCAACTATATATGAGTTCAAACTATACCCGCCAATTTTATATACATACTTAAAACATTCGTTTTTTAAATAAAGCATAGCAGGGCATCTTACTCTTTACAGAAAATTTGCAGTTTATTCAGTGACAGTTTCTAGGTCACAGTCAACTCCCCTCCTTATATTCAGTACCAAATAAGATATTGTTACTTCTATACTATTTTGATTGCGTGTAGCATAATTATTACTTGGATATGCTTACAAATATACATGCCATAGTCTAACTCAAATCTTATATGTTAAGGCTATTGTAGATTATGGCCAAGCCTGATATTTGAAATTAAGCATCACCCAGCGTCAACTTACATAATACAGATACTTTAAGCACACACACACACACACACACACACACACACACACACACATATATATATATATATATATATATTTCCCAAATCAAATATTCCCATGAGTTCAATTTAATTGTAAGAATTTCTAAACAGATGACAATGATGGAAATTTATGTCTCCATCTGCATATATAAGTAAAATTTATAAAAAGGGGATGTGTATGACAAAGTAAAGAATAAGTTGTGGAACATCCCTTCACACAGTATGAATTCATGTCACTGTGATTGATGTAATAAACAAGCTGACTGCCATATAGGTAGGCAGGTCAACTTAGGAAGAGAACCAGACTAAGAGGATGGTGGATAGAAGAAGGGAAACGTCTTAGAACCATGAAGAAATGTGCAGAGAAGGAGATGAGCTTGTCATACTGAGAAAAGGCATCAAGACACATGGCAGAGCCAAACATGCCTTTCTGGTAAGAGACTTTCCTGATTGAGCTTGATTCTACTGGCAAATATATGTATGGCTCCTTTAAGAGCTGATTCTTAGCTTTGTCCAAGTAGCTAATATGGGCATGACTCTTTAAATAGGACTTGTGCCTGAATCCTTACATAGAGTTTATGAGCAGTGGGTGGTGTGCTACTTGGTTGTAGATTGGACCCAACAACTCCCAGACCTGGGGAAATTAATGTGGATCTTGGATATCTCAGCCTTGAAGCTAGGTTCTCAGGCTACCAATGGGAAGGAAGTCAGCCACCAATGCCCTGCAACAACATAAGTGGTAAGATCAGCCATGTTCAATGATAAATAACACAGTAGCTTAAGGTGTGTCTCATGCAATCAAAGAAGTGATTTTCAATAATAAAGGACTCAGAAGGAAAAACCTCTATGCAGGTTAGTGTGCTTAAAAATATACATATGCTTGGGAAAGGAAAGAGAAAGTTTATATAGAGTCATAAAATAAAAAAAAATTTAAAAAAATAAAGTCCTCAAAAACAAATGATGTAATAAAAATATAACAAGCCACATAAAGAAGTGAAATACACAAAGAGTCTGAATTCTGCATGTTAATCTGTTACCTTTAGATTTTTTGATTGCAAATAAAAGAATGAAAGCTGCTAAGACACACTGAATAATGAAAACTGCTTGATTAAACCAACCTGTATAGTTTCAAATACCTTGAGTTAAAAATTAACCAAAAGATATCTTTCTTTGGGGAAGAAGATATTATTTTATTTCTATAGGAAATGAGAGGCTGTGGATTAATTCCATGTTGATATGGATCAGGTTAGATCAGGGAAGACCCTCTGGATATGATGACAGACATAAAGCAATAAACGTAGAACTATATGACATATGATATATACTTTATCTGCTCAAACATAAAACAAAATATCATCTTGGGCTGACGTGAACAATATACAGTCTATAGTTATATTAATGCACATATGTATAATACCTTCTAAAATATATGTATTTTCAGAGCAAGGGGAGCAGACACCAATCAAAATAAATGGCCCATGATAAACTGCTTTAATGCTGCTGGCTCTGTTGAGAAAGCCTCCAAATACTCCAATCAAGATATAACAATTATACTTATTTTCTCATGGTTCCTCAAAGGTACCCAAACCCACAATCCACAGTAAGTAGCCTAGGGTACAACAACCACATTCCCAAGAGAGGAGCTATGGGTGGGTTTAAGTTACTCATTGGATTATGGATGTCTGTCATTGTTTTGGGGAGGTGGGTTACAAGTTGTTATTGTTCATAGTCTGAACTAAAAACTAAACAAAAGAATGAAATTCAAAGATCTCTTTCTAAAGGAAAAAGGGAGGAGGATATGATATAGGAATGAAAGGGAAATCAAGTATACTGTTGAATCTACTTTAATCCAAAAAACAACAATTAATCTCAAAACATTTTACATGTTATTTAGGATGTTAGTTTTTTGATACAGATTTAAAGTTATTTTTGCTATACTATATGTTTGTTTCTACACTTGTTTGTAGTATTGTGCTTATGCAAGTCATTTCAAAAATGTAATGTATGATTAAGAAAGACAGGTTATATTCACCTATAATAATGAAACATGTAGTTATATTAGGTATGTTTTAAAGGGTTAAATATATTTACATTGATAGGTGGTCTTCAATACATTTCCTGACATACAGAATATGGCATTTAAGGTGTTTAGTAACCTAAATATTTTCATGAAAATGACACATATCTGCTCCCTACAGCACACTTTTACTTCAAAAGAATATGATGGATATCCAAGGACCTCCATATGGAGTTTGTTGCTTTATGGAAAAAGCTAGCCATTTGGGCAAAGAAACTGCTCTTGCTTAAATTATTGACAGTGTACTCTAAGAACTGGTCCAATAGGATGCAAAAGAAAGCTACTTCCATAATTTTACAAGAAAAGTTATGACAATATTCAAAATTACCTTCTTCTCAATCTACAGATTCAATGCAATCTCCATCAAAATACCAACACAATTATTCCCAGACCTGAAAAGAATAATACTCAACTTCATATGGAAAAACAAAAAACACAGGATAGCCAAAAGAATCCTGTATAAAATAACAACCCCTGGAGGCATCACAATCCCTGACCTCAAGCTCTACTATAGAGATATAGTATTAAAAACAGCTTGGTACTGGCATAAAAACCGACATGTGGACCAATGGAATCAAATGGAAGAACCTGACATTAATCCGCACACCTATACACATATAATTTTTGATAAAGAAGCCAAAACTGTACAATGGAAAAAAGAAAACATCTTCAACAAATGGTGCTGGCATAACTGGATATGAACGTGTAGAAGGCTGCAAATAGATCTATATCTGTCACCATGCACAAAACCTAAGTCCAAGTGGATCAAAGACCTCAACATCAATCCAGCTACTCTGAACCTGCTAGAAGAGAAAGTAGGAAGTAGTCTTGAATGCATTGGCATAGAAGATCACTTCCTAAATATAACACCAGTAGCATACACACTGAGATTAAACAAACAATCAATGGGACCTCTTGAAACTGAGAAGCTTTTGTAGAGCAAAGGATACAGTCAACAAGGCAAAGCAACAGCCTACAGAATGGGAAAAGGTCTTCACCAACCCCACATCTGACAGAGGACTGATATCCAGAATATATAAGGAACTCAAGAAATTAGACATCAAAATGCCCAACAGTCCAATTAAGAAATGGGCTATAGAACTAAACAGAGAATTCTCAACAGAGGAAACTCAAACGGCTGAAAGACATTTAAGGAATTGCTCAACATCCCTAATTATAGGTAAATGCAAATCAAAATGACTCTGAGATACCAGCTTATGCCTGTCAGAATGGCTAAGATCAAAAACACTGAAGACACCTTATGTTGGAGAGTATATGGAGCTAGGGGAACTCTCCTCCACTGCTGGTGGGAATGCAAGCTTGTACAACCACTTTGGAAATTAATATGGCGCTTTCTTAGAAAATTGCGAATCAATCTCCCCCAAGATCCAACTATACCACTCTTGGGCATATACCCAAGGAATGTTCAATCATACCACAAGGGCACTTGCTCATCTATGTTCATATCAGCATTGTTTGTAATAGCCAGATCCTGGAAAAAACCTAGATGCCCTTCAACTGAAGAATGGATAAATAAAATGTGGTACATATACACAATGGAATACTACTCAGCAGAGAAAAACAATGACATCATGAGGTTTGCATGCAAATGGATGGATCTAGAAAAAAATCATCCTGAGAGAGGTAACTCAGACTCAGAAAGACAAACATGGTATGTACTCACTCATTGGAGGATACTAGATGTAAAACAAAGATGACTAGACTGCTACTCACAACTCCAGGGAGGCCACCTAGAAAACAGGACCCCAAGAAAGACACAGGTATCACCCAATGACAGAGAAATGGATGAGATCTACATGAACAACTTGGATGTGAGTGGGGGTAATGAAGGGCAAGGGTTGAGGGAAAGAGAGCTTTGGGGAGCAGGAGATCTCAGCTGGATCAAGAACAGAGAGGGAGAACAAGGAATAAAAGACCATGATAAATGAAGACCACATGAGAACAGGGAGTAGAAAAGTGCTTGATAGGTCCCCAGAAATCCACAAAGATACCTCCAAAATAGGCTGCTGGCAATGGTCAAGAGACAGCCGGAACTGACCTACTCTGGTGATAGTATGGCCAAACACCCTAATTGTCATGTCCTGTGTTTGTGTTGAAAAGGTACCAAAAATATTCTAACAGATTCAGAGCTGGGGGATCATTCCATAATGACAAAGTTTTCCAGTCTCAGCTTTGCTATCCATCATAAAAATTCAGAATGTGAGGTATCAGACACAAGATTAGCCGTTCAAAGGTTCTAAACATATTAGAATACCAGAAACAAGTAGAAAGAATTATGGGCACTAAATTACTCTCAAGGGAAGCATGTAAACCTTACTGTCACTAGAAATAAATAACTGATTTCCAAGAAAGTTCATGCCTCACCTGACGTCATAGAGCAAAATTGGATGACCAGAAAAAAAAAAAACAGGTTTTTTTTTGTGTCCAAGATTTTCTATGTGTCAAAAGGAATTGACAATGCCCACCAACATTAGAAAGTTGTGCCTCTGAGACCCTAAATGGCAAAAAGATTATTGCAAATAAATTTCATTTCAAGTAAAATTCTTTATTGTCCACCCAGAGACTCTAATGGCAGACAGCCTAGTGTCAAAAACAGTTAATACTTGATACTTCCAGCAACTCTAGGTAACTGGATAAAAGTGACAATACCATAGCTATTCCCACAATATATTTCCCTAGGATAGGAAAAAGCAGGACTCTCTCTTTCTGTCCCAGTTAGTAAAGCCTGAATTGGATTATATTTTTTGCTTATAATGCAGCATTTTAGACTGAGACTGGATGTCACATCTTTAAAGAGAAGCTGTAGCTTCAGAAGCAGGATCCTACTTGCTGCACAGGTGACATGAGCAGGAGACTCAGTGCTGTGTTCCTGGAAATCAAACAATCCTGAGTTTGCTAGACTGCATTGGCTCTGTCTCCTGTAGTTGTCAGGAGCAGTCTGCCTTTTCGGGGCCAAAGTAGAGTCCACATTTGGTTATACCTAGGACCAGCTGTGTCCTGGACTGCAGCCTGAGTCTGACTGGTAAGAAGCCGTACCTCTGACACTTTTATTCACCCTCCCTGCCTCTGATTGAAGGACTGTGTGCATTCAAATTGAGCCCGGAATAAGAACAAATAAGGACAATGATCTCAGTTCCAGCAAAGGAAGCAAATCCTGTGGTAACCTTGGAGATCTCCATTAGAGATGCTGTTTCCTTTTCCTTCCCACCTAAATGTAAGTGTGCAGCTACTAAAGCAGCGAAATTGAAAGTGGACCAGAGGAAAAAATGCAATTGATCTGGGCTTTTAGTCCAATTAAAAAAATCCAGAACAAAATAAAAGCAGCCCATGCCATCTAGGAGGTGATCATGTATCTGTTGCTTGGACTAAACTCCTGGGTACATATATGCAACCCTCCCTTTCTGCCTGCGGCTTGCTGATCGTAATTCTGTGCTGAGCATTGCAGCTTCCTGCTGACAGTTCTGATATGTCATGTCATTTCCTCTACTGCAATGATAGATTCCTGAATTATTTCACTCCAATCAGTATATTTCACACACATATATTAGAAGCTACTTTTGTAAATAATAATGGTACACTTAGCCCCAATCCATACAAATGCAGTTTGGATATGCTATCTTACTGTGTCCTAATGTTTATGTAATATTTTGAGATGTTTGTATTATAGTGTAATAATTATAATCTTTATATAGTTTTTACACTTTCTCATTTGTATTATGCATTTATGTGTGGTTCCTCATATGTCTGCATGCATGTAGCATTCATTTTGGATTCAAAGGTCCATAAATACTCACAAAATACTTTGCTCATTATTTATATAAAAATACAGATATATTGAAAATATTCAAAAATTCTTTGCATTTTCCATAGTAGAATTCTGCTTTAATCATTATCAGTGTTCTGTCCTTAGTTCACATAGTTCCTCTCTTTTGTGTGACATCTGAGTTCAGGGAAAGCCCTCTGTTATCTTTTCTGTGGGGCTAATGATTAGAACATGGAAGACTCTGAAAGCTACCATACATTCGAAATTTTGCATTTACCTGTTAATCAGCATATTATCATTAGTAAAGGCCACTCTGACAGTATTTGCTTAATGATCCTTCTTCAGCATGAAGTAGAACATGGGTTTGCTTCATAATGGAACAATTATGTATGCACAGTCAGCTGATACAAGGGTGCTAAAAATGCCATCAAATATTAGTTGCATGCTCAGGAGTGTTATCAATGTCAGATTGACATAGTGTTTCACACAAGTCCAGAATTTGCCAAACATGTTACCAAGCTGGCCAGGAAAACTCCATGAGATTACTCACACTACATATGCCTCCTATCCTTTGATTGGATGGTGATGCCTGTATACAGGTAATCATAGTTCCAAGGAGCCCACTTGCTGATGGAGACTTCTACTAAGCTTTGCTTATTAGAAGCAAATAAGCAAAATATAACATAGGGGATATTTGTCTGAAAACACACAGATGTTCCCTAATGTAAGCACATACTCAGCATCTTTCCATATCTATGAATCGGTGCTTTAACTCGCTCAGTTTCAACATATGATTTCAGAATGCTTAAATAAAACCTAAGCATAAATGAAGTGTCTCTACTGTTTTGGATTTATTTTTTTAACTACAACATATACTAAAATTGATCAATGCTGAGGAGTCTCCTATAAATAAAGCCTCAAAATTCCAATAAATTACATTCTGTTATTGTTCTTCTGTAAATTCATGGGTTTTTTAAACTATTTTTTACATTGTCATGTTCTTAGAAACAGGCCTCTGAACCATTAACATGGGTATTATTTTACTCATCATCATCATGCACTATTTATATTACAATCACGCTCACCCTAGATCCCATCCCTGGGCGCCAGCCACCCCTGGCAAGACCTGCGCAACTTGGCCCCAAGTTCTGGCCAGAGGGCAGGCTCCCTTCTACCTCCACCCCTACCGGGAAGCCCCCCCCTTCTCCAAGATCCCCTGCAGTCTCCAAGCCCTGCACCCAAGTCCATCCTCCCTGGAGACCCCCGCCACTTCCTGAGACTTAGAGACCGGCCCCCAGCTCCCATCGTGTCCCGGATGAACTTCTCTTCTGGACAAAGCTCCCATCCTGCCCCGGACTTCCCTTCTGGACAAAGCTCCCATCCTGCCCCGGACTTCCATTCTGGACAAAGCTCCCATCCTGCCCTGGACTTCCCTTCTGGTCAAGAGACCTCTTTTCTGAACAAGAGTTGCCATCTTGCCTCAGACTTCCCATCTGGACAATAGCTCCCATCCTGCTTTGGCCTTCCCATCTGAACAAGAGCTCCCAACCTGCCTCTCACTTCCCATTTGGAGAAGAGAGTCCCATCTGGACAAGAGAGAGAGACTTCCCGAATCTGTTAGCTCTTTCTCCACCAAGTGCGCTGATAAGACCAAGATCGAACACAAGGAGATGGGCAGACGTCTAGGCAGAAGTACATACAACAAAATGAAGAGCAATACAGCATCACCAGAATCTAGCCCTCCTCCAACATCTAGAGCTGATCATCAAAAATTGGAAGAAGCAGAAGAAAATAGCCTTATGAATAACATCATGAAGAAGGTAGAGGCTTATATAGAGGAACAGACAAAAAAATGGCAAGAACGCTGTAAATACCTAGAGGAAAGGACAATTAAAGTAGAAGAAAACAATAAAGTCCTGGAAGAAAACAATAAAGCACTGAAAGAAAGCCATGAAAAAGCAAGGAAACAGGTCCAAGACCTGCAAAGGGAAATAGAAAAAATGAAGAAGACACAAACAGAGGGAATGCTGGAAATAGAAAATCTAAGTAAACGATTAGGAACTTCAGATGCAAGTATAACCAACAGAATAAAAGAGATGGAAGAGAGGATCTCTGGCGTTGAAGATACGCTAGAAGAAATAGATTCATCAGTCAAAGAAAACACTAAAGCCAACAAAGCCATGACCCAAAATGTCCAAGAAATCTGGGACACCATGAAAAGACCAAACCTGCGAATAATAGAGATAGAAGAAGGAGAAGAATACCAACTTAGAGGCGCGGAAAATATATTCAACAAGATCATAGAAGAAAACTTTCCCAACTTGAAGAAGGAAATGCTAATGCAGATACAAGAAGCCTATAGAACACCAAACAGACTAGACCCACAAAAAAAGTCCCCTTGCCACATAATATTTAAACAACTAAACATACAGAATAAAGAAAGAATATTAAGAGCAGCAAAGGAAAAAGGCCAAGTGACCTATAAAGGCAAACCCATCAGAATAACACCCGATTTCTCAATGGAGACTTTGAAAGCCAGAAGAACATGGACAGATGTAATACAGACACTAAGAGACCATGGATGCCAGCCTAGACTAATATACCCAGCAAAACTTTCAATCATCATAGACGGAGTGAACAAGACATTCCAAGACAAAGTCAGATTTAAACAATACTTATCCACAAACCCAGCCCTACAGAAAGCACTAGAAGGAAAATTCCAGCCCAAGGAAGTCAGATACACCCTTGAAAACACAGGCAATAGATAACCCCACAGCAGTAAACCCCAAAGATAAGAAGTACAGACACACTACCACCAAAAAATAACAGGAATGAACAACCACTGGTCATTAATATCTCTTAATATCAATGGACTTAATTCGCCTATAAAAAGACACAAGCTTACAGAATGGATATGAAAGCAGGACCCATCTTTCTGTTGCATACAAGAAACACACCTCAAATACAAAGACAGACACTACCTAAGAATAAAAAGCTGGGAAAAGACTTTCCAATCAAACGGTCTTAAGAAACAAGTGGGTGTAGCCATCCTGATATCCAACAAAATAGACTTCAAACTAAAATCAATCAAAAGAGATCAAGAAGGGCATTACATATTCATCACAGGAAGGATCCACCAAGAGGAAATATCAATTCTGAACATTTATGCCCCAAACACAAGGGCACCCACATATGTAAAAGAAACACTACTAAAGCTTAAACCACATATAAAACCCCACACATTAATAGTGGGAGACTTCAATACCCCACTTTCACCACTGGACAGATCTCCTAAATGGAAACTTAACAAAGAAATAAAGGACTTAACTGATGTCATGACCCAAATGGACTTAATTGATATCTACATAACATTCCATCCTAACAAAAAAGAATATACCTTCTTCTCAGCACCCCATGGAACCTTCTCCAAAATCGACCACATACTTGGCCACAAAGCAATTCTCAACAGATACAAAACAATTGGAATAGCCTCCTGTGTTCTATCAGACCACCAAGGTCTAAAGTTAGATTTAAACAACAACAAAAACTACAGAAAACCTACAATCTCATGGAAACTGAATAATGCTCAACTGAATCACCAATGGGTTAGGGAAGAAATAAAGAAAGAAATTAAAGAATTCCTAGAGATCAACGAAAATGAACACACCACATACCCAAACCTATGGGACACTATGAAAGCAGTGCTAAGAGGGAAATTCATAGCACTAAATG
>CABHPP010074452.1:0-12438 GCA_902168425.1 Peromyscus attwateri | reverse complement strand
TGGATAATTTTCTGGATAGGTACCACATACCTAAGTTAAACCAAGACTAGATAAACTATTTAAATAGTCCAATAACCCCTAAGGCAATAGAAACAGTCATTAAAAGTCTCCCAACCAAAAAAAGCCCAGGGCCAGATGGTTTCAGTGCAGAATTCTACCAGATCTTCAAAGAAGAGTTAATACCAATACTCTCTAAATTGTTCCACACAGTAGAAACAGAAGGAACATTACCAAACTCCTTCTATGAGGCTACAATTACACTGATTCCTAAACCAAACAAGGATACAATAAAGAAAAAGAACTACAGACCGATCTCCCTCATGAACATTGATGCAAAAATACTCAATAAAATACTGGCAAACAGACTCCAAGAACACATCAAAACAATTATCCACCATGATCAAGTAGGCTTCATCCCAGGGATGCAAGGGTGGTTCAACATACGAAAATCTGTCAATGTAATACACCATATAAACAAACTGAAAGAAAAAAAACACATGATCATCTCACTAGATGCAGAAAAGGCATTTGACAAAATCCAACACCCCTTCATGATAAAGGTCTTGGAGCGATCAGGAATACAGGGAACATACCTCAACATAATAAAGGCAATTTACAGCAAGCCAACAGCCAACATCAAATTAAATGGCGAGAAACTCAAAGCAATTCCACTAAAATCAGGAACGAGGCAAGACTGTCTGCTCTCCCCATATTTATTCAATATAGTACTTGAAGTTCTAGCCAGAGCAATAAGACAGCATAAGGAGATTAAGGGGATACAAATAAGAAAGGAAGAAGTCAAGCTTTCCCTATTTGCAGATGACATGATAGTATACTTGAGTGACCCCAAAGATTCAACCAAGGAACTGATACAGCTTATAAACACCTTCAGCAACATAGCAGGATACAAGATCAACTCAAAAAAATCAGTAGCCCTCCTATATACAACTGACAAACAGGCTGAGAAGGAAATCAGAGATACATCACCCTTTACAATAGCCACAAATATCATAAAATACCTTGGGGTAACACTAACCAAGCAAGTGAAGGACCTATATGACAAGAACTTCAAGTCCCTGAAAAAAGAAATTGAAGAAGATGTCAGAAAATGGAAAGATCTCCCATGCTCATGGATAGGCAGGACTAACATAGTAAAAAATGGCAATTTTACCAAAAGCTATCTACAGATTCAATGCAATCCCCATCAAAATACCAACACAATTCTTCACAGACCTGGAAAGAATAATACTCAACTTCATATGGAAAAACAAAAAACCCAGGATAGCCAAAAGAATCCTGTACAATAAAACAACCTCTGGAGGCATCACGATCCCTGACTTCAAGCTCTACTATAGAGCTACAGTAATAAAAACAGCCTGGTACTGGCATAAAAACCGACTTGTGGACCAATGGAATCGAATTGAAGACCCTGACATTAATCTGCACACCTATGAACATATAATTTTTGACAAAGAAGCCAAAAGCATACAATGGAAAAAAGAAAGCATCTTCAACAAATGGTGCTGGCATAACTGGATATCAACGTGCAGAAGGCTGCAAATAGATCCATATCTATCACCATGCACAAAATTTAAGTCCAAGTGGATCAAAGACCTCAACATAAATCCAGCTACTCTGAATCTGCTAGAAGAGAAAGTAGGAAGTAGTCTTGAACGCATTGGCATAGGAGATCGCTTCCTAGGTATAACACCAGTAGCTCAGACACTGAGACAAACAATCAATCAATGGGACCTCTTGAAACTGAAAAGCTTTTGTAGAGCAAAGGATATGGTCAACAAGGCAAAGCGACAGCCCACAGAATGGGAAAATATCTTCACCAACCCCACATCTGACAGAGGACTGATATCCAGAATATATCGGGAACTCAAGAAATTAAACATCAAAATTCCCAACAGTCCAATTAAGAAATGGGCCATAGAACTAAACAGAGAATTCTCAGCAGAGGAAACACAAATGGCTGAAAGACATTTAAGGAATTGCTCAACATTCCTAATCATTAGGGAAATGCAAATCAAAACAACTCTGAGATACCACCTTACGCCAGTCAGATTGGCTAAGATCAAAAACACTGAGGACACCTTGTGCTGGAGAGGATGTGGAGCTAGGGGAACTCTCCTCCACTGCTGGTGGGAATGCAAGCTGGTACAGCCACTGTGGAAATCAATATGGCGCTATCTTAGAAAATTGGGAATCAATCTCCCCCAAGATCCAGCTATACCACTCTTGGGCATATACTCAAGGAATGCTCAATCATACCACAAGGGCACTTGCTCAGCTATGTTCATATCAGCATTATTTGTAATAGCCAGAACCTGGAAACAACCTAGATGCCCTTCAACCAAAGAATGGATAAATAAACTGTGGTACATATACACAATGGAATACTACTCAGCAGAGAAAAACAATGACATCATGAGGTTTGCAGGCAAATGGAGGGATCTAGAAAAAATCCTCCTGAGTGAGGTAACCCAGACTCTGAAAGACAAACATGGTATGTACCCACTCATAGGAGAATGCTAGTTGTGGAACAAGGATGACTGGACAGCCACTCACAACACCAGGGAGGCTACCTGGATAACAGGACCCCAAGAAAGACACAGGGATCGCCCAATGACGGAGAAATGGATGAGATCTACATGAATAATCTGGACGTGAGTGGGGGTAATGAGGGGCGAGGGGCAAGAGAAAGAGAACTTGGGGGAGCGGGAGATCCCAACTGGATCACGAACAGAGAGGGAACATAAGGAATGTTCATGATAAATGAAGACCACATGAGAATAGGAAGAAGTAAAGTGCTGGAGAGGCCCACAGAAATCCACAAAGATGCCCCCACAATAAACTGCTGGCAATAGTCGAGAAATAGCCCGATTTGACCTACCCTGGTGATAAGATGGCCAAACACCCTAATTGTCGTGCTAGAAACCCCTTCCAGTGACAGAGGGAACTAGATGCAGTTATTCACGGTCAGGCCCTGGGTGGAGCTCTGGGAGTCCAATTGGCGAGAAGGAGGAGGGTTTATGTGAGCAAGAGTTGTTGGGACCAGGGATGGATGGAATACAGGGACAAGTGGCCAAACGAAGGGAAACACATGAACTGTGAACCAATGGCTGAGGGGCCCCCAACTGGATCAGGCCCTCTGAATGGGTGAGACAGTTGATTGGCTTGATCTGTTTAGGAGGCATACAGGCATTTGGACCGGGTCCTGTGCTCAGTACATGAACTGACTGTTTGAAACCTGGGGCTTAGCAGAGACCCTTGGCTCAGCCTGGGAGGAGGGGACTAGACCTGCCTGGGCTGAGTCCACCAGGTTGATCTCAATCCTCGGGGGAGTCTTTGCCCTGGAGGAGATGGAAATGGGGGGTGGGAGGGGAGGAGGGGTGCGGGGCGTGAGGAGGGAGAATGGGGGAATCTATGGCTGATATGTAAAGTTGAATTATATTGTAAAATAAAATAAAATAAATTCAAAAAAAAAAAAACAATCACAGCTAACACAATGAAAAACATCAAGGCAGACTTGGTGATTGTACCACCACCTACCAATGTAAAACCTTGTCAGGACTTAGCATAGCCTAAGGTATTATATCCTTGTTTCCCACCGACTGGACTGAATATTTTAAATTTTTTCTTTAAAACAACATACATCATTTAAATGAGGAAAAATAATTCTGAATGTATTAATGTAGCCTGATACATAATGCTAACAAATGGTGAACCCAGAGGCAGTCCTTCTGTGGCAATATCTCTGAAGGTATGTGATTTGAACAGTTTTCTCTATATCTATCCTTATACACACAGGCAACTTTAGTTGTAACTCTCCAAAAACATCATTTCACAGCACTTTTACAAAATTCCACACCTGCAGAAACTGCTATATATTCACAATGCCATGTCTATGGTCACCTGACAAATCCACACAACTCAACATATTTCCTGGGCAAAGAAAGTATGGTACTCAAATCTAAGACACATTTCATGATCCTAAAGAACAGTATTCCTCCTGTGCAAAAAGTGTATTCTAAGAAGGATATCAAATTTCAAAACCAATGTTTAGAAAATATGAACACCATCTAAACATATAATCCAAAGTAAATAAAAAAACAGACAATGGTAGCAGCATGACAATACATATCGTCATGCCAGCGCAAATTGGAAAATCTCTGTACTGTCCACAATTAGCAGAAATGCTAGGGAGAAATGATGGATGCTAAGTTAAATAGAAGCAGGTTTTTCAAAATGACATTGTGAGGCCTTTCAATTCCAGAAGATCAAAAATAAAAATGTTCATTTACCCCCACCATATATTGTGCAGTACATCATTTAGTTCTGACTATATTTGTGTATGTATGAAAAAAATAAATTCACTAAGAAGTAGTATTTCTTTTGGTATTTCCAGGGTCAGACATGGTAATGCATGAGGAGAAAGAAAGAAGAGTGGAATAGATAAAGACATTACACATATGAGAAATGTTCAACTACATAAAGGGGCATATACCAGTATGCATATGTATTTTTATATATACATATGTATTTATACCACTAAACATGTGTCAGAAGGAGGAACATTGACATACACATACAAAAAAACATTTATACTTATTTGAAAGTAATTGATATGGTTCAACACGTATCATGGAGATATTGTGAAAACTGCACATCTTTGACAATGAAGGGGAATCCAAGTTTTCTCTCAGGTGTCAGTAATGAGTTATTTGGTTAACTTCTGGGCTAAGGGAGCGCTCATAGTACCCCACTGGTCATTCACAAACCATTTCCAAACCAGGGTTATACCTCCTAATATGATCGTGATAAGGTATTACTGAAGACCCTACTTGCTTAAGTCATCATAGAACAGATATCCACATGATACCTCATTAGAAGCTTCACTGGGAATAACTACATATGATAGGAATGAAAACTACTCTGCATATAACTCCAGCAAGAACAAAATGCCTCATGCTCATGAGCTACATGCCAAAAAACAGCAAATGTGGAGTACTCTTGTACGTTTTCCTACTTTTGCCATAGTGGCCTATTTGTAATAGAAGTAATCAATTACTTGCAAGGATTACAATTAGTTCCGTAAAGTGAATAAATGCCCTATGCTCATAAAAGTCCAAGAACTTGAGACTAGAATTGTCATAGAAGTATAAAAATTATTTCTCTCATTCTCCTTGCGTCAAATTAAAATACAGTGAGTCCTGAAGTCATAGTGATAAACTGATAGATCTTGTTATTACTTGACACTCATCAGAGAAATTTCATCTCGTATTAATTGAGATTTAACACAATGATATGCAGGGGCCTCTTTCTATAGACCCTTAGAGGCTTTTGTTAACTATGTTTTGATGTTTAATGCCTTGTTCATGTAGATGAATTATAGTCTCCTGTATTCATGTTGAAAAGGTACCAAAAATATTCTAAAAGATTCAGAGCTGGGTTCTCATTCCTTAATGACCATGTTTTACAATCTCAACTTTCCTGTCTGTCATAGAAATTCAGAATCTGAGTTTTCAGACACAAGAAGAGGCGTTCAAATTTACTAAACGTATGAAAATACCAGATACAAGAAGAAAGAAATCTTGGCTCTTAATTACTCTCAAGGGAAGTATGTAATACCTGACTGTCACTAAAAATAAATAACTGAAAATAGATTTCCTACAAACTTTATGCCTTGACTGATGACATAGAGAGGAATGGGCTGAACAGGCAACAAATATCATGTCCAAGAGTTCCTATGTGTCAAAAGGAATTGACAATGCCGACCAATATTCGAAAGGTGTACTTCTGAGTCCCTAAATGGCAAAAGGATTATAAAAAAATAAATTTCATGTGCTCTTCTTTAGGGTCCACCCAGAGACTCTAGTGACTGAAAGGCTAGTGTCTGGAACAGTTATTGCTTGATACTTTCAGTGACTCTAGGTAACTGGATAAAAGTGACAATACCATAGCTATTCCCACAGTGGATCTCTCTAGCATAGGAAAGAACAAGACTCTCTCTATCTGTGTGAGGTAGTAAAGCCTGAATTGGACTATCTTCCTTGCTTATAATGCAACACTTTTAGACTGAGACTGGATGTCACAATTTTAAAGAGAAGCTGTAGCTTCAGAAACAGGATACCACTCGAAGAACAGGTGACAGGTGCAGAGGACTCAGAGCTGTGATCCTGGGAATCAAACAATCCTGACTTTGCTAAACTGAATGGGCTCTGTCTCCTGTACAAGTCAGGAGCAGTCTGTCATTTCTGGGCCAATAGAGTCAGGCTTTGCTTATACCTAGACCAACTGTGTCCTAGAGTATAACCAGAGCCTGACTTAGAAGCCCTACTCTGACACTTTTATTAGCACTTCCCTTGCCTCTGTTTGAAGGATTGTGTGCATTCAAAATGAACCCAGAATAAGAACCAATAAGGACAATGATCTCAATTCCAGCAAATGAGGCAAATCCTGTGGTGACCTTGGAGATTTCCATCAGAAATGCTGTTTAATTTCTCCCTCCCACCTAAACGTATGTGTGCTGCCACTGAAGCAGCAAAATTGAAAGTGTGCCAGAGGAAAAAAATGCAATTGATCTGGGCTCTGACACCAATTATCAAAAAAAAAAATCAAAAACTAAACAAAATGGAAAAACAGTCCATGCCAACTGGATGTAATCATGTATGCATTTCTTGGGCCAAATTCCTGACTAGATAAATGCAACCCTCCCTTTCTGCCTGTTGCTTGCTGATTTTGATTCTGTGCCTCCAATTGAAGTCTATTGCTGACAACTTCTGATATGGCATGTCATTTCCTCTACTGCAATGATAGATTCTTTAATTATATGACACCAATAAATGTATTTCACACACACACACACACACACACACACACACACACACACACACGTACAATAATGACCGAAATAAGATGCTACTTTTGTATATAGTAAAGGTATATTTAGCTATACACTGAACATAGGCAGTTTGGATATGGTATCTTACTGTGTCCTAATGATTATGTAATATTTTGAGGTTTTTGTATTATAATGTAATATTAATAACCTTTGTATACTTTTTAAATTTTCTGCTCTGTATGTATGCTTTTATGTGTGGTTCCTCGTATGTCTGCATGCATATGGATTCGAAGTTCCATAAATACTTACAAAACATTTTACTCAGCAGTCATATACAAATTTAGATATTTTGAAAAATTCAAAAATTCACTGCATTTCCCCTAGTAGAATTCTGCTTTAATCATCATCACTACTCTGTCCTTAGTTCATACATTTACTCTCTTTTGCATGACATCTGAGTTTAGGGAAAGCCCCTGTGTTGTCTTTTCTGTGGGGCCATCAATTTGAACATGGACAGACACTCAGGCCTAACAAACATGTGAAATTCTTACATGCACTATTCATAAGCTCATTAAATAGTATAGGTCAATCTGATATTATTTGTTTAATGATCCTTCTTCAGCATGTAGTAGAACATTGGTTTGCTTATATTGAAACATTTATGTACAAACTCAACTCATACTATGGTGCTAGAAGATCCATCAATTATTGTTGAACGCACAGGTGTATTAGCATTGTCAGATTGACATAGTGTTTCACACAAGTAGAGAATTTGTCAAACATGTTAACCAAGCTGGCCAGGAAAACTCCATGAGATTACTAACACTGCGTGTGCCTCGTGTCCTGTGATTGGATGGTAATGCCTGTATGCCTGATTTTTCATATGTGTATTCTGGAATTAGAACTCAGGTAATTGTATTTCCAAGTAGCCAGTTTGCTGATGGAGCCTTCTAATCGACTTTGCTTATTAGAAGCAAATAATCAAAATATAATTATAAGGGGTATTTTACAGAGATCACATAGATGTTCCCTAATGTCAGCAACTACTTGACATATTTCCATGTCTATGAATCGGTTCTTGCACTTGCTCAGTTTCATCACTTGATTTCTGAATGCTTAAATAAAACTTAAGAATATATCAAGTGTCTCTGCTGTTTTTTTTTTTTTTGCACAACTCATAGTGAATGTGAACAATGCTGAGGAGTCTCTTGTAAATAAAACCTCAAAAGTCCATTAAATTACATTCTGTCATCATTCCTCTAGATAATAATGTTTTAATAACTAATTTTTACATTGTTATGTTCTTAGAAACAGTCCCCTGAGCCATTAATATAGCTATTATTTTTACTCGTCATCATCATGTGTTGTTCAAATCAAAATCACAGCTAACAAAACTGAAAACATCAAGGCAGATTTGATGATTGTACCACCACCTTCAAATGAAAAAACTTATCAGGCCGGGAGGGGGTGCATGCCTCTAATCCCAGCACTCAGGAGACATAGGCAGGCGGATCGCTGTGAGTTCAAGACCAGCCTGGTCTCCAAAGCAAGTTCCAGGAAAGACGCAAAGCTACACAGAGAAACCCTGTCTCAAAAAAAAAAAAAAAAAGAAAGAAAAAAAAAAAAGAAAAAACTTATCAGGACTTAACATACCCTAGGGTATTATATCCTTGTTTTTCAAAGACATGACTGAATATTTTAATCTTTTTTGATTAATAGAAACGTGTATCATTTATATGAGGAAAAAGTAATTTCCAATATATTAACCTAGCCTGATACATAAGGCTAAGAAATAATGGACTCAGAGGGAGTCCTTCTTTAGCAACATCTCTTAAGGCATGTCTTTTCTGTTTTCTATATATCTATCCTTATAGCCACAATCAACTTTAGTGGTAACTCTCCAAAATTGACATTGTGTTACAGCAGTATTACAAAATTCCACACCTACAGAAACTGCTATGTACTTGCAATGTCATATCTATGGCTAACTGATAAATTCACACAAATCAACATTTTTCCTGGACTATGAAATTATGTACTCAATGGTACGATACAATTCATGATCCTAAGGAATAGGATTCCTCTAGTGGAAAAAGTGTCTTCTATGAAGGATCTTGAATTTCAAATACCAATGTTTAGAAAATATGAACACCAACCAAAAATATAATCCAAAGTAAAGAAAATCAAACAAGGGTAGCAGCAGGAAAACACATATTGTCATGCCAGAGCATATTCTAAATTCTCTGGACTCGCCACACTTACTAGAAAAGCTATGGAAAAAGGATGGATGTTAAGATAGATAGAAGCAGGCTTGTGAAAATGAAATTGTGAGGCCTTTCAATTCCAGAAGGACAAAGATAAAAACATTCATTTATCCTCCCCACATACTGTGCAATGCATCATTTATTTCTGACTATATTTGTGTATGTATGAAAAAATAAATTCAAGAGAAGTAGTATTTCTTTTGGAATTTCCAGCAGCAGACATGGTAAGGCAGGAGGAAAAAGAAAGAAGAGTGGCAATATATAAATACAGTATAAATGTGAGAAATGCTCAGGTACGTAAATGTTCATACACCTGTGTACATAAGTATTTTTATACATACATATACATTTATGCATCTAAATGTGTGTCAGAAGGAGGCACATCTGCATACACATACAAAAACATTTATACATACATGAAATAATTTATATGGTTCAACTTTTATCCTGGAGATATTTTGAAAACTGCACATCTTACACCATGAAGGGGAATCAGAGTTTTCTCTCAGATATCTGTGAGAAGTTACTTGGTTAACATCTTGGCCAAGGGTGCTCCCATAGTCCCCCACTGGTGATTCACAAACTATTTCCAAACCAGGGTTAGTACTCCTAATATGATGGTGATAAGCTATTACTGAAGATCCTACATACTAAAGTCTTCATAGAATGGATATCCACATGGTATCTCATTGTAAGCTTCACTGAGTATGACTACATGGGATAGGAGTGGAAAAACTGCTCTGCATATAACTCTAGCAAGAACAAAATGTCTCATGCTCATGAACAAAATGACGTAAAACAGCACATGTTGAATAGACCTCTAAAGTTTTCTACTTTTGCAATAGTGGCCTGTATTTAATAGAAGTAATCAATTACTTGCAAGGATTACGATTAATGTCATAAGGTGAATAAATGCCCTACTCTCATAAAAGGCCCAAGAACTTGAGACTAGAATTGTCAGAGAACTATAACCATTATTTGCCTTATTCCACTGAAGTCAAGTTGAAATAAAGTGAGTCCTGAAGACATAAGGATAAACTGATAGGTCTGGTTATCGCTTGACCCTCATCTGAGGTACTTCTTTTCGTATTAATAGGGAATTAACACAATGACATGCAGGGGTCTCTTTCTATAGAAACTTAGAGGCTTTGGGTAACTATGTTATGATGTGTAATGGCTTTTTCATGATGGTAAACTTAAGCCTCAGGTATCTGTGTTGAAAATGCTCCAGAAAGATTCTAACAGATTCAGAGCTGGGAGATTATTCTAATAATGATAAAATTTTCCAGTCTCAAATTTCCTATCCCTCATAGAAATTCAGAATGTGAGTTTCAGACACAGGATTAGCCGTCCAAAGTTCTAAACATATGAAAACACCAGAAACAAGAAGAAAGAAATCGGGGCTCTTAATTACTCTCAAGGGAGCATGAAATACCTCACTGTCACTATAAATAAATAACTGATTTCCAACAAAGTTCATGCCTCACCTGATGTCATAGAGAGGAATGGGCTGACCAGGAAAAAAAGAAAAAGGTCCAAGATTTTCTATGTGTCACAAGGAATTGACAATACCCACTAACATTAGAAAGCTGTACCTCTGAGACCCTAAATGGCAAAAGGATTATAACAAGTAAATTTCATTTCAAGTAAAATTCTTTTTGTCCATCCAGGACTCTAGTTACAGAAAGGCTAGTGTCTGGAACAGTTATTGCTTGATACTTACAGCAACTCTAGGTAACTGGATAAAAGAGACAATACCATAGCTATTCTCACAGTGCATCTCTGTAGGATAGGGAAGAGCAGGACTCTCTTTTTCTGTGCCAGGTAGTAAATCCTGAATTGGACAATCTTCCTTGCTTATCGTGCAGCACTTTCAGACTGAGACTGGATGTCACATCTTTAAGAGAAGCTGTAGCTTCAGAAGCAGGATCCCACTCACTGCACAGGTGACAGGAGCAGGAGACTCAGAGCTGTGTTCCTGGAAATCAAAAAATCCTGACCTTGCTAAACTGCATGGGCTCTGTCTCCTGTAGATGTCAGGAGCAGTTTGCATTTTCTGGGCCAATATAGATTTGGCAGTTGTTTATACCCAGGACCAATTAGTGCTGGAGTATAGCAAGAGCCTGACTGGTAAGAAGCCGTACCTCTGACACTTTAATTTGCACTCCTTGCCTCTGATTGAAGAACTGTGTGCACTCCAATTGAGCCCGGAATAAGAACAAATGAGGACAATGATTTTAGTTCCACCAAATCAGGCAAATCCTGTGGTAACCTTGAAGATATCCATCAGAGATGTTATTTCATTTCTCCCTTCCACCTAAATATACATGTGCTGCCACAGAAGCAGCAAAATTGAATGTGTGCAAGAAATAAAAGGGCAATTTACTCTGGGCTATGACTCCAATTATCAAACAAACAAACAAACAAACAACAAGAAAAAACCCAGGCCATTCCAAATAGTAGGTAATCCTGTATCCATTGCTTGGGCTGAAATAATGGCTACATACATGCAACCCTCCGTTTCTGCCTGCTGTTGGCTGATTGTGATTCTGATCTGAGGATTGCAACTTGCTGCTGACAGTTTCTGAAATGTCATGTCATTTCCTCACTGCAATGATAGATTCTTAAATTTTACCACTCCAATAAATATTTTTCTGACATATATATAAATGTATATATATATATATATATATATATATATATATATATAAATGTACAATAATGACCGAAATAAGATGCTACTTTGTAAATAGTAATGATACCTTTAGCCATACTCTGAACACAGGCAGTTTGGATATGTTAACTTTCTGTTTCCTAATGATTATGTAATATTTTGAGGTTTTTGTATTGTAGCATAATATTCATAATTCTTATATACTTTTTTAAAATTTCTCCTTTGTATGTGTGCATTTATGTGTGGCTCCACATATTTCTGCATGTATGTAGCATTCATTTGGATTCAAAGTTCCATAAGTACTCACAATACTTTGCTCAATATTCAAATATAGATATTTTGAAAATATTCAAAATCACTTTCATCAATTCTGAGGAGTCTGTTCTAAATAAAACTTCAAAATTCCATTAAATTACAACGTATCATTATTCTTCTTCAAAATCAGTTTTTTGTTGTTGTTGTTTTGTTTTTTTAGAGCTGAGTACCTAACTCGGGGCCTTGGGCTTGCTAGGCAAGCGCTCTACCGCTGAGCTAAATTCCCAGCCCCGAAAATCTGTTTTGTTTTGTTTTGTTTTTTTGAATTTATTTTATTTTATTTTACAATATAATTCAACTTTACACATCAGCCATGGATTCCCCCGTTCTCCCCC
>CABHPP010074449.1:31385-50849 GCA_902168425.1 Peromyscus attwateri | reverse complement strand
TTTTTTTTTTTTTTTGGTTTTTCAAGACAGGATTTCTCTGTGTAGTTTTGGTGCCTGATCTCACTCTATAGATCAAGCTGGCCTCAAACTCACAGAGATTTCCCTGGCTCTGCCTCCCGAGTGCTGGGATAAATGGTGTGTGCCACTGCCACCTTTAAATTGGATTATTTGGTTTGTTGATATCTAGTTTCTTGGGCTCTTTATATATTTTAGAGATAAGCCCTCTGTTGGATGTAGGGTTGGTGAAGATCTTTTCCTATTCTGTAGGCTGCCATTTTATCCTATTGAAGGTGTCCTTTGCCTTACAGAACCTTTCAATTTCATCATATTCCATTTATTAATTGTCAATCTTAGTGCCTGTGCTATTGGTGTCCTGTTCAGAAAGTTGTCTCCTGTGTCAATATGTTTGAGATTATTTCCCACTTTTCTTCTATCGAGTTTAATGTATATGAATATATGTTGAAGTCTTTGATCCACGTGGACTTGAATTTTGTGCAGGGTGATCAATATGCATTTCTTTGAATTCTTCTACATGCTGACATCCTGTTAGACCAGCAACATTTGCTGTGGATGCTTTCTTATTTCTATTGTATAATTTTGGCTTCTTTGTCAAAATCAGGTGTCCATAGCTGTGTGGATTTACATCAGGGTCTTTGATTCAATTCCATTGATCCACTTGTCTGTTTTTAAGCCAATACCATGTGGTTTTTATTACTATTGCTCTGTAGCAGAGCTTGAAATCAGGGATGGTGATACCTCTGGAAGTTTTTTTTATTGTAGAGGATATTGTTTTAGCTATCCTGGGTATTTTGTTTTTCCATATGAAGTTGAATATTGTTCTTTCAAGGTCTGTGAAGAATTGTGTTGGGATTTTAATGGGAATTGCATTGAATCTGTAGATTGCTTTTGGTAAGATGGAGATTTTTACTATGTTAATCCTCCTGATCTGTGAGCATGAGAGATCTTTCCATCTTCTGGTATCTTCTTCAAGTTCTTTTTTCAAGGACTTGAAGTTTTTCTCATACAGGTCTTTCACTTGCTTGGTTAGATTTACATCAAGATTTACAATATTTTATAATATTTGAGGGCATTGTAAAGTGTGTTGATTCTCTGGTTTGTTTTTCAGCCCGTTTATCATTTATATGTAAGAGGGATACTGATTTTTTGAGTTAATGTTGTATCCAGCCACTTGACTAAAGGTGTTTATCAACTGTAAGAGTTCCTTGGTAGAGTTTTTGGGTTCACTTATGTATACTGTCATATCATCTGTGTATAATGATACTTTGACTTCTTCCTTTCCAATTTGTTTCACCTTGATTTCTTTCAGTTGTTTTATTATTCTAGGTAGAACTTCAAGTACTATGTTGAATAGGTATGGAGTGAGTCGACAAAGTTGTCTTGTTCCTGATTCTAGTGGAATTGCTTTGAGTTTCTTTCCATTTAATTTGATGTTGGCAATCAGTTTGCTATATATTGATTTTATTATGTTTAGATGTACCTTGTGGTGGTATTGTGTTCCCCAAAATATTGTGCACCCTAATAAACTTATCTGAGGTCAGAGAACAGAACAGCCACTAGATACAGAGGCTAGAAAATGGTGGCACCCACATCTTTAATCCTAGCCTTCTGGAGGCATGGATCTCTGTGAGTTCAAGGCCACACTGGAAACAGCTAGGCATGGTGACTCATGCCTTTAATCCGAAGAAGTGAGCCTTTAATCCCAGGAAGTGAGGGCAGAAAGCAGAAAGGTATTTAAGGTGTGAAGACCAGAAACTAGAAGCTTTTAGTTGATTAAGCTTTCAGGCTCTCGAGAAGCAGTTCAGCTGAGATTCATTTGGATAAGGACTCAGAGGCTTCCAGTCTGAGGAAACAGGATCAGCTGAGGAACTGGTGAGGTGAGGTAGCTGTGGCTTGTTCTGATTCTCTGATCTTCCAGCATTCACCCCAATAATTGACCTCAGGTTTGATTTTATTAATAAGTACCTTTAAGATTTATGCTACAGTACCCCTTTCATCCATGATCTCTCCAAGACTTTTATCATTTATGGGTGTTTGATTTTGTCAAAAGTTTTTCAGGAATGTAAGGAGATGATCATGTAGCTTTTTTCTTTCAGTTTATCTGTGTGGTGGATTACATTGACAGATTTTTGTGTGTTGAACCACTCCTGCATCTCTGGGATGAAGCCTACTTGGTCATGATGGATGATCTTTTTGATGTTTCCTTAGATTCAGTTTGCCAGTATTTTATTGAGTATTTTTGCACCAGTGCTCATGAGTGAAACTGGTCTGTAATTCTCTTTCTTTATTGAACCTTTGTGTGGTTTGGACATCAGGGTAACTGTAGCCTCATGGGAAAAATTTGACAATGTTGCTTTTGTTTTTATTTTGTGGAATAATTTGAAGAGGATTGGCATCAGCTCTTCTTTGAAAGTCTGGTAGAATTCTTCCTTAAAGCTGTCTGACACTGACCCTTTTTTTAAATTTTTTATTTTTATTTTATTTTATTTTATTTTTTCGTTTGGGAGACTTTTAATTACTACTTCTATTTCCTATTTAAATTCTTTATCTGATTTTGATTTAACATTGGTACATGGTATCTACCAAGAAATTTGTGCATTTCTTTTATATTTTTGAGATTTTGTGTAGTATAGGTTTTTGAGGTATGATTTAATGATTCTCTGGATTTCCTCAGTATCTGTTGTTATATTCCCCTTTTCATTTCTAGTTTTGTTGATTTGGATATATTCTCCCTGCCTTTTAGTTAGTTTGGATAAGGGTTTGTCTATCTTGTTGATTTTCTCAGAGCACCAACTTTTTGTTTCACTGATTCTTTATTTTGTTCTCTTCATTTCTGTTTTATTGATTCCAGCCCTCAGTTTGATTATTTCCCACCATCTGCTCTTCTTAGGTGTGTCTGCTTCTTTTTGTTTTAGAGCTTTCAAGTGTGCTAAGTCGCTAGTATGAGATCTCTCCAAATTCTTCATGAAGGCACTTAGTGCTATGAATTTTCCTCTTAGCACTGCTTTCATTGTGTTCCATAGTTTGGGTATGTTGTGTATTCATTTTCATTGAATTATTGGAAGTCTTTAACTTCTTTCTTTATTTCTTCCTTGACTTAGTGGCAACTCAATAGAGAGTTGTTTAGTTTCCATGACTTTATAGGTTTTCTGTTGTCATTGAATTCCAGCTATAACCCATGGTGTTTTGATAAGACACGGGGGTTTATTTCATTTTTTTTTTCTGTTGAGACTTGCTTTGTGGCAGAATATATGGCCAGTTTGAAGAAGGTTCCATGAGATGCCGACAAGAAGGTATTTATTTTTGTATTTGGATGAAATGTTCTGTAGATATCTTTTATGTACATTTGAGTCACAACAACTGTTCCATTATTTCTCTGTTCAGTTTCTATCTGTATGACTTATCCCTTGGTGAGAGCAGAGTGTTAAAGTCTCCCACTAATATTTTATGGGATTCTATATGTGACTTAAGTTTTAGTAATGTTTCTTTTAAAAATGTGGGTGCCTTTATATTTAGGCATAGATTTTCAGAATTGAGACATCGTATTGGTGGATTTTTCCTTTGACAAGTATTAAATGCCCTCTCTTTTGAGTAATTTTGGTTGGAAGTCTATTTTGTTAGATATTAGCATGGCTATACCAGCTTGCTTTTTAGGTCCATTTGATTGGAAAATCTTTTTCCGTCCCTTTACTCTGATGTAATGTCTATATTTAATGTTGACGTGTGTTCCTTGTACACAGCAGCATGATGGATCCTGTTTTCATGCCCATTCTGTTAGCCTGTGTCTTTTTATTGGCAATATCAACTGAGTCCGTTGATATTGAGGGATATTTGTGATCAATTATTGTTAATTCCTGTTATTTTGTTTTTGATGGTGATAGTGTGTGTGTGTGTGTGTATGTGTGTGTGTGTGTGTGTGTGTGTGTGTGTTTGTGCAGTCTGGGATTTTTGGGCAAGCTTAATGAGGTTTTGTGGGTGGTGAGCAGTATCTTACCTGGGGTTCCTAGGACTAGCCTGACCTCCTGTAAGACTTCTGGGGCCTGGGGGCCCTAGTATAGAGCCCAGGGGAGGGGGTGTTTTGGGTAGGTTTTAATGAGTGTTAGCTGGTAATAGTTGGTGTCTTAACTGGGGTTCCTAGACCATTCCTGGCCTTTGGTAAAGCCTAAGACTTCTTCCAAAGTAGTAGGCTGGGATATGGAGCCTAGAGGTGGGGGTTGTAGTCTGGGGTTGTTGGTCAGACTTAAAGGGGCTTAGTGGGCACTGGGAAGTGTCTTCCCTGGGGTCCTTAGGACCACTCTAGCCTCCGATAATGGTCCCAAGCCTGTGGACCTTAGAGCGGGCACCTCCATTTTTCTTCTTCTGAAAATTTTCAAACATTAGGTTGTTCTCCCCAATTTTAATAAGGGTAAAAAAATTAATGTAGTGCATATCTCTCCAATATCTTAAAGTCATGGCCTTTGGTACTTTTGATCAGAGAGTGTTCCCTACTAAAGAATATGAGCTTGCAAATACTTAACATTTAAATGAGCTATCAGAATAGAAGAAAAAACATAGATTGGTACTTTCTTGAAACAGGGCTGCTGTAGGTAAGATTTCTATTTCTGTGTTGAAACACAATGAACAAAGGCAATTTAGAGAGAATGGGCTTATTTTAGCTTAAAGTTAGTAGTCTATCATTCAGGGAGGTCAGGGCAGGAACTCAAGGCAGGAATGTGGCGACAGGAACTGAAGCAGAAGACATGGGAGACTGCCTCTTACTCACTTGCATCCACGTCTTGCTCAGCCTCCTTTCTGATGCCATCCAGAACCAGGTGTGACACTGCCCACAATTGACTGGGTCCTCCATATCAGTTAATTAAGAAAGTTCACCATAGGCTTGCCCATAGGGCAATCTTACGGGGATATTCTCTCAAGTGTGGGTCCCTCTTCTCAGATAACTCTAGCTTGTGTCAAATTGGCAAAACCGAACAGGACAAAAGATGAAAATTCTGATTTTGGAAATACACATTTTTTTTTTCCTTAATGAAACTGAGCATTAAGAAATAGGGCCGCCGAGACAGCCCAGTAGGCATTTTATTTCAAGCTTGACCACATGAGTTGGAATTCTTATGGTGGAGACAGAAAACCAACCCTTGCAAGTTCTCATCTGACTGCCGCACATGTGCCTCTGTATACCCTCCCCCAATAAATAAGTAGTTTTTAGAGAAATAAATATAATTGCCACCACCCCTTTAATACAGGTTTCATTGAGAAAAATATCTCTCAGGGACTATAGATAGCACTGTCAGGTGATCTAAGCAACATGAGCAAGTAAACAAGGCAGACTTTCAAGAGGAGAGGTGAATTTCACACATATACAAAATCGAGCCTTAAAACTGGTACAAACTGAAGAGATTAGCCAATAGGTTTTGGGGACAGAACATTCAGAAATGGCATCCATTCCATCTCTTAGTGGGTATGCGGTCTGAGAAAATGGGGTCCTTAACCACTGTGACATCCTGCTTCTACTCTTTTTGTTTTGTTTTGGGTTTCTTTGTTTGTTTGTTTGTTTTTGACACAGGGTTTCTCTGTGTAACAGCTCTGACTGACCTTGAACTTGCTTTGTAGAACAGGTTAACCTCAAATTCACAGAGATCCACCTGCCTCTGTCTCCCAAGTTCTGGGATTACAGGCATGCACTACCACCGCCCAGCTTTGCTTCTTCTTTAAAAAAAATTGCCATGATAGTTCAGACTTTTCTATGTTAGAAAAAAAAATGTAAAGTACCATCACACTGTGGTGTCTCAATGTAAACTGGAAATTATTATGATGCCTGCTACCTACTATTATGAGAGCAATTCAAACCACACTTAATACCCCTTGTTGGATGTTGTCATTTTAATCACTATTTCAGTATATTTTAATATGTCAAAATATGTAGGCCCAGGTAGGGCTACTAATACACACAGCAACACAGAGGTTCATTGGGGTCAAATATTAGTTGATCCAGAGGAAGAGACTGTGAGTCCTTTTCTTCATTTGAAACAACAAAAGAAATGACAGATAGCACACAGCAAGTGTTTTATAGTAGGCATAATTTGAAATATTTTATCTTATTAACTTGTTTAATCATTCCAGCATTGTATATTGCCATTTTTATCATTTTATGTATTTTACACGGTGAAACAAAGATAAAATTATGGATAACAGTGACAGAAAGACAAACATAGAACCAAAATATACGTAAGAGATTTGGAGAAGGTAAGTTCGGGTAGGCAAATGGAGTCAGAGAAAGAAGTAAGAGTGATGGCCATGTTGCCCAGTGTGTGCTGTCCTCTCCCAACGTCATTTGACGGACAAGCTCAGGTGCCTGGTTGAGGATCATTATTGGCTAAAGAAAAGTCTAAAGATCCCCAGTGTGTTTGAAGCGAGTTAGGAGCTTATTATGTGTCTGGAGAAGAACACGACATGTGGCAAAGAAAGGGCAGAGTAAGAGGAAGTGAGGAGCATCGGCATGGCGGCCCAAGTCATCAAAGAGCTGACAGTTCTGCTCTCAATGAGCAAGCCACTGAGAGCACTTGAGTAAGAGGGAGACTCAGCCCAACTCACACTGTTAACTTGTTCTGTGTTACCCTGTGATGGTAGATGCATGTCAGGACTTCTTCCAAAATTTGTAGAATGAATAGTATCAGACTCCAGTGTGAAGCATGGACTTGGAGTGACATTGATGTGTTGGTGATTATGGCAATTGCACTACTCAGGTGTGGTCTGTTGACCCTGGGAGGCTGTGCTGGTGGAGAAAGGGAGCATGTGGTGGCTCCATGCTCTCTATACAATTTTGCAATGAGCATAAAACTGATCTAAAAGTGTAGATGATTTGAAAAATCAAAGGAAAACCCAAGATAACCATCCCTTTGCAGACAATGAAGTCTAAAGAGAAGTAGAAAAATCAGAAAGTCAAAGACCACACTGTCCAGGTGTGGAATAGTGATTCCTTTCATAGGACGGTAGACATCCTTCTCTGTGCATATGAGATTTTGGGTCTGGTTTGAAGATGAAACTGGTGATGTATATGTTGTAGTAGACTGAATGAGTTGCAGAAGAGAGTTTATAGTAGCAGGAATTACTCAAATTTTTGGCCTGGAAGTCTTAAAAGTTTGAGATAGCAATTGGCAAGATGGAGAGTTTAGAGGAAGATAAGGTTTAGGATGAAGACAGAGAATGTCAACCCTATGCCCTGATGGATGGCACACTGGTGAAGTTGAAGAGATGCTCCGGCACTCACATTGGAGTTTACTTAAACAGAGCTGTGATGAGGATCAGAAGCGTCAAGTCAGGCCTGACTGGCTGCAAGGTTTATGTCTAATCATCTCCCAGCAGCACTGAATACAAGTTTTTATAAATAATAGACAAACAGCAAATGTGTTGGTTTCATTTAGTGTTCTCCTAGCACCTAACAGAATGTCTGGCCTGTATTTTCAGAAGTAAGGATGATATGAAGGAGGATAATTTATCACACAGGTTTTCTAGAACCTGAAATAGAATTCTCATATGAATGAAAAGGTTGACCACAATGCTAGCGACAGAGACATCAAACTTTTCTTCCTGCTTGAAAACCTAGCAAAGTGTCTGGTTCTTTTTTGTTGTTTTGCATGATGAAGTTAGAAATCTGAGACTGTTTCTTATTAAAGAGAACTCAAACTTTACTCATGAACAAACTAAATTCATCCATACATATTTTATGAATAAGTACAAATGTGGGCGAGTTGTAAACTTTTCACAGTTTGCTAGAGAAAAAGCAAAATGTTTATAAGGACGATAAAGAAATCCATGCAATGGAATATGAACAACATGACTACGGAGAAATGTCTTCAACAATAATGATTCGCTAGTTTTAATATAGAGAGAGCAGGTACTAACAGACACACTTAAAGGGTTTCTTTAGGACAAAACAAGACAATAAAAAAGTCAAAAGCAAATGCTTTGCCTTCCTGATGAGTGAAGTGATTCTACCAAAAGTGGCTTCCCAGGTAAACTCCAGCTGTATACCTACATCATAAGCCCCACAGCTGATGCACTAAGGTTCACCAGACGTAGTTCCACATCTCTTTGGTCAGTCAAACATAAGCTAGGAGACAGATCCAGGAATGAGAAGAAACCATACAACTGGCATGAAGAGACTGTCAAACAGATCCTTCTCTACACAGGCCTCATAACAGAGCCTTAGCTCTTTGCTGTGTGCAGAATGAGTGTAATTTAAAACCAGGAAAGCTAATGTCCAAGAGCTTAGTATCACTAATTGTCAAAAAAAAAAAGATCTAAAATATTCATTCATTCAACATGTGATATTTGAATATTTGATAGCTGTGAACAAAAATAGTAAAAACCTTCCCCTAATGAAAATTATTAAAGTAAGTGAAAGTATTAAATGCTAATATTAGATGATATCCAGAAAAGATAAGGACCCTTGCGGAAGACAGGCACAGCAGTGTTAAGTGCTGTAACACAAGGCTTCAGAAGGAGCTTATGAACAAAGACCTCACACAGAATATTAGCATATGCAACCCATGAGTAGTGGAACAAATCTTGAGCTTTGGTTCTGTGTGAGGACCACATGCCACTGGGCCGTATGGTGGTGTTCCTTGGTTTGCCAGCTGTGCCTTGTGAGATTGCCCCTCCCCTCTACTTGTGAGTATTGTGATGCAATGAGGAAAAACACTTCCAAGGTGATCCTTAGGCAGCTGGAACTAATGCTGAGTTTCTGTGATTTTCTCAGGGAACTACTACCTGTTTATGGACGATAGTTTAATATGAGTAGGGGTGTGTGCGTGTGTGTCTTTGCAAGGGTAAGATATGGTTGCTGAGTGAAGATGCTCCCAGTGTGGCTGGATCTCCACCTGAAATTACAAAATACTTCAAGTGTCTGGAAGTTTGGGTCATCCTCTGAGCTGCTTTATTTCAAGGTGAATGCTATATGAGAAAAATGGGCTTTCTCCATGGCTCTGTTTAGCCATTTTTGGTGATCAATCTTTGTGAAGTCACGTAACATCATGGTAACCTTTAGTCCAGGTATGTTGGCTAGTTATATGACAACTTGACACACTCTGTAGTCCTTTGGGAAGATAATACCTCAATTGAAAAAAATGACCCCAACCAACTGTCCTATTGGCAAGCCTATGGGGCATTTTCTTGATTGATGATTGACGTGAGAGGACCTAGATCACTCTGGGAGGTGGTCCTAGGGTTCTGTAAGAAAGCAAGCTCGCAAGCCTCGAGGAGCAAGGCATAGCCAGCATTTCTCCATGGTCTCTGTGTCAGCTCCTGCCCCTAGGTTTCTGTATTGAGTTTCTGCCTTGACTTCCCTGCATGATGAACTACCAACTGTAAGATGAAAGAAACCCTTTCCTCTCCAAATAGCATTTGGTAGTAGTGTTTTATCCCAGTTATAGAAAACCGAACGAAGATACCAGTCATGTCTTATAACATGTTATTACCATTATTTTATCATTTAGTGGGTTTATCAGGGGATGGATACACATTGAGACACATAGGTCTTTGAACCAAGCTGGATGGAAAACCTGAACTTGCTAGAAAGGATCTCCAGCCTAGAGAAAGGAGCTAGCCAGACAGGCAGGAGAGGAAGGAATGGATATGAACACACCATGTCCATACCATTTCTACTCATACCATTTCTCTAGAAGCTGCTGCCTTTACACTGAATTTAAATATTATACAAATTTTTATTCAGGAGAAAATGATGTCTCAATAGCAATAAATGGCAGTTTTCAGTGCTGGAGTCAGTGTTCAATAATCAAATGTCTATTTTGCATGAGGACTGTTGAGAAAAACACATGGAGGAGTTCTGTGTTCACATCCAATGCAGCATGCCACCATCTCTGTGCTTCTCAGCCAACACCTGTTCCTCTAGTTTCTGAGCATAGGAAATGCAGTCACAAGGCATTCCCACTCATTAGAACTCAGGGCTGAAAATACAAAGATGCTACACCTTTTTTGAACTTCTTTTCAGTGACAATAGTCCAGGCAGCTCCTCAGCCCTGCATGTGTTGTGTGACAGTCAAATGAAGAATTAGGTGCAAGACTTAAAATGACATAGTTTACAACATACTCTTAAAATAATAACCATCAGCCATATGTGGCCATTTGGATTTAAATAATCAAAGTGAAATATAAATTGAAGTTCAGTTCTCCACTGTCACTAATCACATTCCCAAGCCCAAGAGCCCCACGTGGCTGGTGTCTGCTGTTTGAGACAGCACCCATTTAGAAGAGATACATCTTTGCAGAGACAAAGCACAGGGAGTTATCTGTCTCTTTCTTCAGAATCACGGGCTTTCCAAGAAGCCTTTGAGTAGACCGACCTTTGTGTTACTCTCACCATGAATGAGTCCCATGCTAATCCAGGACCAACATCCTGTGGGTATAACGAGAGCATTGTTGTGCTCAGTGGTCTCTTGAGGGTGTAAGCGGAGAGTATGAATCCCCTCAGTTACTAGGCAGTGTGGTGTTGGCTGTATTCAGTAAAACTTTCTTTATGCGAATGGACAAGAGACCTGTTTGGGCTCTCATGGTATGGTATGTGAACCACAGATTTAATTCATGAATTTGAAATCAACGGTTGTAATCCTTTGCTTTGTATTTTAGAATCATTAAAATATTTTCTTCTCATAACTCTAATTTATACACATTTCATCAGAGTTATGAAGTCTAGCCTTTAAATAAAAGACAATGCAATTACATGTGGTATCGGGAAAGTGTTTTTCAAAATGATATAACAAGAACAAATGTTATTTGAAAAGATAAGCTGATTTTTTTATACACAGTACTCCCAAGTAATGGATATGATCCATATAAAATATAAAATTAGTCTTATAGAGGGAAATATTGGTGGCATCCAGTGGCAGAGCCTGTCACTGATAATTGCATGCATGAATGTAAAAATGATGATTCCTACTCTCAGGTAGTTGGTAGAGGTAGGAAAATGGGCTCATATCCATGTCCACAGCAGTTCAGAGGTGTGTCCACTTCACACTACCCCTGTACTCCAGTGCTAACCAACATCCCAACCGTCCCACAGGAGATGTGGCTATGGAGCCAGTCCTATTAAAGTGCATACTCACACATACTTGGCTCCTCTAGCCCTCTCTTTTTGGTTTGTTTTCATAGGACCATTTTTTTTTTTTTTGTGGAGAAACTGTATCAGTATGAAGCAAGCACAACTTTCATTTATTTAGTAAAAGCAATGACGGAGCCACAGTGAAAGGACACAGGCATCACGGCAGAAGGAGAAAGTGGTATATTCACACGTGCTTATGGACTCTCATAGCCAGAGAAACTATGTGCTTCTTCAAGTTTTCTAATAAGTTAAAAAAGATAGTGAAGTATATCTTTGCCACACAAAACTGCAAGTCATGATGTGATAGAACTCTGCTCACCTCTTCCATGGAGCAGGATGTGTAGCTCATATTACTCTCCCAGAATATTTATAGATTTCCTGAGAGTGAATAATTGTTCTCCAATGTTATATTTTTAGTTGCCTTGATTGCATCATAGCCCTGGGAAATGTGAGTCTGAAAAAACATGGACCTGTGGGTATGACTGTGGATGAACTCCCATCTGCTGGTTCTGGTTTCAGTAACAAAAAATATATGTATCCCTCAAAGAAATTTTTTAGAAGTACATTCAGCTTCATGCCAACTGATAGCTCTAAAAGTTATCCATTGCAGTTTATTTTACTTTTCAAGGAAGGAAAAAAAAAACCAACCCTGAAGCGATATTCCAAAAAACTTGCAGGATATTATATTTACAAGAAGACTCTAAGAAAATAGACTTGTGGACTGAAGCTAATGAATTATCTATGGCTCCCAGTTCAGACTTCCAAGGTTTACTTAAGAAGATGAATATATTCAGAGAAGTAAATGCTATTACTATTTCTTTGTCTAGAAGCAAATGGTATTATCAGTAGATTTTATTTTTATAAGATGTACAGTTGCTTTACCTAAGGTAATTGAGAAAATTTTAATGGTTAGAAATGATGCACATTCCAGTTATATATTTATGAAACATATTGATGCTGTCAGTCTTTATTTATTACACTGTGTCCCTGAGTCTAGACAGAATAATAGTACATTCTTTGGTGAGGCATGCATTTCAAACATCATTGGATCTGCTCTAATGCCAATCCCTCTGTCCCATTTATGAATTTTTTAGAGAAAAAAATATAACAGCCCTCTTCCTCCTCATTCATTGAGAACTTTCCCTTTAATGCTGTCAGTGACCTCTAAATTGACCACTGAGCTGTGTCTTCATTTTTTTCTGCTTTTGCTGTTTCTCACATTTCAACTTAAAGGCAAGTGTTAACAATTTAAACATTTCCTTTCTAAGAACATCACAGTGGCCATAAAGCTTGTGTCACTATAAAAAAAAAATCTGTCTTCAAATACTAATTCATTGCAGACTCAAGTTTGACCATGCATATATCAGTACCTCTAACCCTAATTTCTTTTGCTTAGCTTAAATCTAACTGTATTTTTTAAATGTAAAATCTATAGTTAAGAATCATATGTTTAAGGTAAAACAGAGCTGATGCTTGACAATCTGAAAGGATCAATTGACAGAGAATGAGGAACCTATTAAATCTTCAAAGTTCTGGTCTTCTACAGCCTGAGCTTTTAGCTCTAGGCAACCCCCAATATTCTACATTAACATGTATTGGTTCGTGTTGTGTGTTTCCCCTGTAGACTCTTCTAAATTGCAGCACAGCATAAAGACAGTTACTGCCATCCCAGGAACTGGTTCAGTACATACTACAGTGCACATTGCCACTCAAGAGAAGACTCTGTGTTGAAATTATGTGCTCACTCTCTGATTCCTTTAACTTGTTTGCTTTCCTCTTACCTTATTATTGTTCTTGTCCATACAAAATTGACTTTTACCTGATAGCCATCCATTTATTAAAAAGCTGCTTTGTGTAAATTTTTTTTATCTTCTTGCTGATGGTCTTATTTTCCTAGTGGTCTATTTGTCTGCCCTGCTATTCTTTTGTATGATAAGGAAACAACCTAACTGATAATGGTAAATGTATTACAAGGAGGGAGGCTGCCAACCTGGATGATATTTCGTATTATATTTACTCTCTAGGAAAAAGACAGTGGACACACACTATTTTAAAATATGCTTACTAAACTGTGCAATCTGAGCATTAGCCTGCCAAGAAAGGAGCTGTGTGTTTGGGCATACCATATCCTGTTAAGGCAGCCAGACAGCTAGAACTTCATCTCCATCACCTAAATAACTTTTGCCTTTGGGACAGAATACTTAATTTCTATATCTTCACTTTCTTTGTCCATAAAATGGAGACAGAAATAGCACTTCCTTTATAATACTACTGTGAGCCTTCAGTGAGCACTTATGGTGAGGGAGGCTTTTAGGATAGTCTCTTGTACCTAGAGGCCTTTCAATTCACTCTTATGATTGCCACAATAACATTATCTCAATGGCATCTAAAAGATAATCTTGCATGCCTTATTTGTGTGATCCCTGGGCTGATGCCTTCATTGAATCAACCATTATTCAGGTAGAATAGACAGAACATTGTTATAGAAGCTGAGTGACACTCAAGTCTGGCCAATGTTATTCAATAATATTGAAGAATCTTGTCATCATTCACATCCCTTTAACCAGGAAGCTATAGATCACCTTTTTCTTTCCAAGGTAGCTTTCTGGGTCGAGCATGTAGTACAGTGCAATTGTTATCATTGCATATGAGGCCAAGGTCTTGTGCCTATAATGTACCTTGAAATATGAAAATGTCGAAAATCTAAGTGCTGCTTTAACTGTGTATGGATACATTTTGAAGGGATTCTGATAGGAGCAAGAAATGTTATGTTTATCTTATTAGGTATAGAAGCTAATGAAATAGTTCAATATGACTGTAGGATGGGTGCTACTTTAGGGATAAAAGTGAAAGTGTCCAAGCAGCCTGCCTACATCAGGAACAGAGAACTGCAGTTGAATCTTCTGATACTTCCCAACCTGCTGTCTATCCCATTACTGCTCATTCCGCCCCCACTGACTCTATGTTCTGAGCATCTCATGAAATCAATTGTTCCTTCAAGAATGAGCTACTGCCACCTTAATTTCAGATAGCTGCAATTGCCTCCCTATTGGTGTTTATCATTCTTCATAAAAACTATAACCTGTGAAATGTTATAACCCTAAGTCCTTAAGCACCAAATGGCTCCCTGCTTCCCACTCAATGGTGTCACCATTATCTGCTTAAGGTGTGAGGCCAGCGTCACATAGTGCTGCTTCATCCAGGATCTAATTCTTCTTGCTGTGTTCCTTAGAGTCCTAGGGTATGGTTTTCTGTACATGGCATTGATTATGACTCTACCTGGCTTCCATATTTTAGCATCTATACCATTCCTTGCTGAAGGCTATCTCTTGGTTCACTAGTGGTGTCTTTCACAGCGCCCTGCAGTTTGTAAGCACATTGGTCTGTGACAGCTTCTCCTTCTGTGACCATTTCCCCATCTCTAAGAATTTCCTAATGTTCTCTCCTTTAGACTGTGAGCTCAGCGGAGACACTGAGATTTCCTTGGAGATGATGCCAGCCCCCAGCTGAGTGGAATGTCTGACTTACAGTTTTAATGCTTACTTAATGCATAACTAAATAAATTTAGAGAATGCCTACCTAATTTCGTAAAATCTAATTGCTGTATATAAAATGGCTTACAGAAGTTTGAATTTGGACCTGATTAAAGTCAGAACCACAGTTAAGTCTTCAGTGTCATTTGATAGCTGGAGGGCAAGATGATGAGTAGGCAGAGATTACTGTCACATTACGGGAATGCCTCACTCAGACCCCATTTGAGTGACTTAGACATGCCCTTGGGCTGATTAGTTAATTCTTGCTGTTATTTTGCTTTCCTCATGTGTCAGAAAGGTGTGAGGGTTACATAAGTGATAATATTTAAACGGCTTAAGAGAATACTTCATGGGAACCCCAGTAAATTTGACACAGCCACCTAACAAAAAACATTAGACAACAGCTAGATGCTTGTCTAGACTTCCCATTTAAACCTAAAATACCATGGATTAGAGCAATCTAAAAGTGTATAGTGTATAAAGGGCAGACAGTGGGAGAGGGGGGCTGATAGAGACACACACAGAGAAACCCCTGTAGGTAGCTTGCTGATGAGGCTTGCATTTCTGATGCTGAGGACCTGCAACAAGTGTATTAGTCATTTTTTCCTATTGCTATGACAAGATGGTGGAAAAAGGCAACTGAAGGGAGGAAGGCTTTGTTATGGATCACAGTTCAATGGGGGCATAGTCCATCATGCTGGGCAGTGCATGGAGGCTTTGTTATGGATCACAGTTCAGTCCATCATGCTGGGGAATGCATGGAGAAGGAGCTGAAGTCAGCTGGTAGCACTGCATTGGCAGTCAGCAACTAGAGAGTGAGAAAGACAGGGGTCCACCTGTCTTTCTCCTTTCTGTTCACTCCAGGACCTCAGTCCACAAGATGATACTAACCATATTCAAGGCAGGCCTTTCTATCACAATTAATCTAGTTTAGGAACTCACTTCCACACATGCCTGAGTGTTGGTCTCTTAGGTGATTGATTGTAGATCTTGTCAGTAGACAATCAACATTACTGTCACAACCATGTTGCTCACACGAGCTCTTATAGTGACAGCATTGTGTATGCTGATGTAGATGGTCACATTTTCCAACAATGGGCATTTCTCTCACCTCTACTGACTTGATGTGCTTAGCAGGGAGTCTCTGGGTTACATCCACATTGTGCTTGGTATTTCCAATCAGGACATTAACGGACAGCCCTTAGATGGGAGAAGCCAATGTTTTTCTCTGAAATTTTCATGAGCTACCATTAAATGAAGCAGATGTCTTCCCTTTAGTACTAACAAAAATGGTCTGTATGCATCTATTTTCATGTAGTAAATTTCTATTTTATGCATTACAGCTCAAAATACCTTATTTTCTTGGAAAGGAAACAGGAGATTAACAAAAAACACATTGAGTTAAATTCTTAGTTTTTCTAAAGAACATAGATCCATTGAGTGCTTAAAGAAGTTTTTTAAAAAATAAATTGTATTTAATCATTCATTTCCCTCTATTTCACCTACCGAGACTACTTTATGAGGGTTCTAACCCACTAGTATGCTCCTAAAGGGGAGACATGTTCCAAAGTAAATTTGCTTTTGAGAAATAACCAGGTTGCTTTGCATAAATTTGAAGTCTCTATATTTTAAAGAATTATTTCAAAGTACAAAATTATAATTAGCTATTTCTGTCAGACTGTAAAAAGATCCTGTCCCAATCAGTAATTAATTTTAGATATATAACTGTCCAAAAAAAAATTCAACTCCTACATTAATTGCATACTGGCACATTTTGGTCAGTGAGTTTATTTTTCTCTTCATTCATAAAGATGCATGAAGTGAGAGAGAAAAGCTTTTAAACAGACTTAAGTAACAGCCTGAAATTACATGATTTATTTACATGGAATGTTCTCGTGGCAGAAATCCTCCCCATGCTCTATTTTCAATACATTAAAAATATTTTCTACATTAAGATGTTCTATAAAATGACTCTCAACATCTCTGGAGAAAATAGCTATTACATCCTTAGGGTGATGAAATGGTTTTCATTCCTGTGAGAGTTTAAATTTGTTGAGGAGATATATACATAGTAGAAAATGAGAGTGGAGTCATTTCCCTTAATTTTCTTTTGTGTTTCTAATTAGGTACCATAAAATGCAAAAAAGACCAGACATAGGAAGTAATAAATGGAAAATGTTATATATCTTCACCGTGTTTCAAATGTATATTGACCCATTTTTGCCTTCAGAATAAATGAGCTAGGAAAATCATTGCATATATACTTATTAGATCCATAAATATAAATGTACTTCTAGGATTGCTATACTGGAGGCTGATAAGCGAGGCTCTACTTCTCTGAATCCCTACTATACACGTTTTAAAGTCCAAGCAGATCTGCTGTGATAACATTTTAAAAAAGAAACACTTGCTGGAATGAGTTGGGGAAAGAAGCAGCCCAGAGATCCAGCTGTTACCATGGTAACCAGAGTTCAGAAGTCCTGACTTGGAGGTAATCATTGGTACTCTTGAGGAGAGCACAACTGAGTTAGCCCCACTTTTGTAAGAAAGGTTAAATGGATTCTATTAATAAACTGGAAAATGGAAAGACTCAGGTATAGTGTGCCGATACCGGTGAATGTCCATGTAAACAGACGTTGTTAGTAAATTTTCTGACCAAGTCCCCCTTGGATGGTTCTGCCTGTTTCTAACAAATTAGGAAACAAACACATTCAACTTTCTTGGATGGTATGTTGTAAGGATCTTTCCAAGTGATGGATATTAATTGGTTTCTTTATTAAATTTTCTGAATGATTTTTCCTTACAACTTTGACAAATAAAGAAAATAAAGTTACAGCTCCATGGTGTCCTTATATTAGGAATACATATCAGGAAGTAGAGAGAAACAAAAACTGATTCATTTATTCCATTTAAGTAGGGAGTAGAGAAACCAAATCAAAACAAAGAAAAAAAATAGAAGATGCTTTGAAATTTTGCAAGCATTTTTTAAAAATTTTTTGACCAATGATTATCATACAAATTGCCCTGTTTTAACATCATTTTGCACACATTGCTTTAGGGTAAAAAAATAAAGCCTCATTATCATCCCCTACTTTGTACAGCTAGGTATAGATTTCCTCCAACAATACATGTATGCAACTCAAAGACCTCAAAGATGGTACTGCTGCTGGTGTTGAAAGACACAGTAGCTTTATGAAGGAAATACATCCCCCTCCTTTTTCCTTCATCCTCTCCATTCAATTTCAGATGGATCTTACAAAGCAATATGCTATGAATAATCCTTTTACTTGCATAAAGCATGGGTATGGGATATGAGCACAGCCATGCTCTGGGGTCCTAATTTTTGTGTGATACATGTTGAATCTTCTGTGTGTCTGTCTGTGTGACCCACTGAATCAGCATATGTTTTTAGAGAAAAGAACTAGAAGTGATGGTCAGAAACCCTTCTCCATAGGATCTGTAGGAGACTCTGAAGAAAACTGAGCATTCAGGTATTGAGTTCCCACCTTGGTGTTCAAGAAGGTTTAATCTTGCCTTCCTCTGTCTATAGACATTCAGAACCTAACAGGCTATACAGGCATAAATAGATTGCTAGAAAACAAGTAATATTCCTGACTCCAACTTGATGTAAAGATGGCATTCGAATATATACACAGACAAGTAATTCATCATAGTTACAGGTGGACAAAATAGTTTGCTACTAGAGTGAGTGTTGGGGCTGGAAAGATGGCTCAGTAGTTAAGAGCTCATATTTCTCTTATAAGGACCATAGTTTGATTCCCATCACCAATGTTTCACAAGCACATGCAATTCCAGCTTTCAGGGATCCAATACCTTTGGCCTCTGTAGGCACCATCATATATGTGCATACACATATATACAAACACACACACACACACACACACACACACACACACGTGTGTGTGCATGCACAGACACAGTTTTAAAATAATAAAGATTTTATTTAGAGTGAAAAGACATATTTTTAAAAATTTCTTAATCTCATAAAATATAAATATATAAATATTAGTTAAAAACCTAGCAAGATTGTAATTATCCCCTGTCATTTTATCATGCTGGTTTTCTAAAAGCAGTGAAACTTATTTTCTACCCTGGGTCCCTTAGTTTTTCTTCTTATGTGGCCCCAATGAGAAGAAGTGGAGCCCTCTTTGACCTTCTGCAGAGTACAATGGACGTCTGGGGACCTGAGTTTGTCTTTGTTCCTTATACTATGAATTTTGAATAACCCTAGGTACACTGTCACTTTTAGTTTTCAAAAGCAATTTTGCAATCATTTCCTCATTAAATGCCATGCCAGTTTTCTACTCTCTGGATAATAAATTGCTATGTCTTAGTTATTTAAAACATATTCACTTAACCCTTCAGCTTCTATGAGTTAGAAGTATAGGTCAGACTTATCTTCCCCTGCTCAACTGAGCCCTGTTCTCGACTATGGAAAGATTTGCTTCAGCTACAGTGTGAGCACTGTATACCCACATAATTTCATATGCTATCTTTGGCCCCAAGACTGATGGCATTTGGAAGTGGTGAGATCTTGAAGAGATTTTTGAGTAACTCCTTGGTGGTCCTCACAAGATTTGGCAGATCTGTCTGCACTATTCTTGCTCTCTGCCTGGAAATGAGATCTCTTTCCTCTGTACATCATCTTGTGAGGGTATGGACTATGAGATGCTCAACAGAGGCCATGGATATGACAGCAACATTCTCAGTCTTCAGGTCAATAGTGAATAACGTGTGTGTGTGTGTGTGTGTGTGTGTGTGTGTGTGTGTGTGTGTGTG
>CABHPP010074449.1:0-29192 GCA_902168425.1 Peromyscus attwateri | reverse complement strand
ACACACACATACACGCACACACTCACACACAAAACAAAGACTGGAAAGTAGGAATAAAAGAGTTATGAAAAATAAGAGGGTCTATATGAGTGGAAGTGACTAAGATAGCAATTCTCAACCTGTGGGTCACAACCCCTTGGGGGGATTGAATGAACCTTTCACAAGAGTCTTCTGTGACTATTGGAAAACACAGATATTTACATTACGATTCTTAACAGCAGCAAAATTACAGTTACGAAGTAGCAATGAAAATAATTTTATACTTTTAGAGTCACTGAAACATGGGGAACTGTCTTAGAGGGTCACAAACATTAAGAAGGTTGAGAGCCGCTGGGATAAAAGAAGGCAATGAATGTTCATATGACCACAACACATTGCACATACATATATATGTGTATATATCTACACACACACTATTTATATATATATATGAATATATATGGATATATATGAATATATATATCATATATATGATATATATGAATATATATCCATATATATATGATATATATATGAAATATATATATGAAATATATATATGAAATATATATATATATATATATATATATATATATATGAATTGATGTCCTTAAAGGCCTTGTGACTAAATGGAATTAGCATGAGAGTGAATGCCTATGGAAACAAGATGAGGTCCAAAGTCTGAGCCTGTGGTGTTTTAGCTATATAGGGTACAACACAAAGACAGGAGGGAAAAAGGAGAAGGACTTGCCAGTAAGGCATTAGAAGCAGGAGCATGGAATGGGGTATCAGGGTATTTAAGGGTAGGATAATTTGAAGGAAAGGAGGAAAGTATGCATTCTCCTTCACTGTGCTATTTCCCAACCATTCCTCCTCCTTAAAGACACTGCTCAATGCCTATTATGCTGGCAGCATAGAACAATGAACTATGGACACCAATATTAGTTTTCAGAAATTTATGGGTTTTGAGTGTGTTCATAGTAATAGATTTTTAATTAGAATGTATGTAAGCGAAAGAGGAGTGAAATGAAAGACATGGAGCTCTTTTGAGACACTATGTTGCTTGGAGTAGAGAGAGGAGTTGCAGAAGGAAATTGGGGTGAGGATTATTGGCTTAAGATAAAAGAAACAACAGTGTATCTGTGCTCTGATGGGCATGATTTATTTGTGAAGGAAAATGTGCTCATGCAATAAGGAGAGAACAATTGCTTCAGTGATGTCTCTAAGTGGCCAGACAAGACAGCACTGCTCACTGCGGGGGCTGAGCACAGAGACAAGTACAGCCAGGCTTCCAGGGAAGAGGAGGATAGGGTGCACCCTGAGGACATGTGTTCCATCAGCTTCAGAGTCTGTGGGGGTCCTGAGTATGGCTTCTATGTTCTTATGGAAACCAAAGTCAAGAAGCCAAAACAGAGTGAGAATGGAGGAAAGTGTTGGAATGTTGAGGAGAGGGTGACTTGGGGAAAGACACATCAAAGGGCTGGATAATGAAAGCCTATGGAAATGTGCTTTGATAATGGTCACAAGGAAGCATCAATGACCCTAGGAGTCAGTAATCCTTAAATTGGGAACTGCTGGTGTGGGGGGTGTGCCTTTTCCTTAGTCAGGCTAATTCCATCCGTGGGTGTACTAGCAATGGTGAGGAGAAACATAAGCTAATCTTATCCATACTAGAATGCAGTATTTCTAAGTAGCTATGAAAGGGAAGTTAAGACCGAGCACGTATACAAGTAGTAGTTGTGTTTATTGCTAAGGAAACGCAAGAATGATGGAAGAATGGGATTATGGATGGCTGGTGGCTGCAAATCCAAATCCACAAGCTGGGAGGAAATCTCAGAACTATGAGTTAGGTGTGGGCTAAGGAAGATGGTGAATGCAGAGGAGGATGCTCCATCCTTGGTCATGAGTAGTTCTTGAAAGAGAGCAAAGGCAGCATGGCTGGGTGGAAGGACCACGCTCTCACCGAAGAAGGGGATCTCTAGAAACTGAGTGGACAGGCTCCTGACTGAAGGGATCATCTACTTGTACTTAGAATGACAGCATTGTGAAAGGGTCCTGAGAGAGGGTAGATGCTCACCAAAAGAGGGTAGATAGGGTTTTCAGGGACTAAAGACAGGCCTGAAATAGGAATGAGTACTGGGGAAAGCACATACCTCATCTTCAGGTTCAATAGCATGCCTGTGGAGAATGGATGGAGGCAGGAGATTACCAACCCCACGGAGAGGCTTCAGGGAAGACAGACAAGTTCTGCAATTGCACTGTCAAGAGCTGATCCTTCATTGCACTGTCAAGAGCTGATCCTTCTGTAACCCCAGTTACATTCCTGAGAACTTACATATTGATGAACTATTATCATTTTGAGTCTCAGAAAGCAAGGAAGTCATCATCTACTCCCGTGACATGTGAACTTGGGGCCTGTACTTGGTAATTATGGGTAAGAGTTGAAGTGATGGAGGGTTATGGTACAACAGTACTAGGCCATCCAAACTGCAGACTGCTGCCTCATTAGCTAATGCAAGATTCTTCTCAGGAAGAGCAACTAAGCTAAACTTGCAGCTGGGAAGCTATAGGCGTGTGTCCTACAAAAGGTATCCCATGTGTTTTGTAGGAGAAAATCTATTATATTATAGTTCTATTCTTCTATTCAATTAGTGTCTGTTCCAGATAACTGGCTCCAAAACATACTATGTAAACCATACTATGTGTGAACCATACTATGTGGAACCATAGTTCTGTTCTCTTTGTTCCTTTCCTGTCTCTCTCAGGAATGATTAGAATTTCTGAGTATAAAATGGTTACATCAAGCCAGGCATGGTGGTACACACTTTTAATTCCAGCACTTGAGAGGTAGAGGCAGGCAGATTTTTGATTTCAAAGTCAGCCTGGTCTATAAAGCAAGTTCCAGGACAGCTAGCAGGACACGGAGAAACTCTGTCTAATAAAGCAAACCAACAGTGTTTGTACTAGCTGACCTGTGCATAGGAGTCGGCATTGGTTGAGCCTGGGTCTCCACTGCTTCTGTAATATTGAAGCTGCTTGGAGCCTAAGAAATTAATGTTTAATTTGATCTATACATATTTTTAATAGTTAATCATGCTTAGCCAGAACTCAAATAATCAGTATCAAATGTATGTGGAATATTTTTGACACAGTGTATGGTTGACTGAGTTGTTTCTTTACCCATTTCATGCATGTGCATGTGTGCACATGCATAAGCATTGCACACACACACACATAAGCATGTGTAGATACACACACAGTCTCATGTGTAATATTTAATTAATGAAACATAAACAAATTAAAACAGGGTCATTTGATGTTATAGCTTTAAAAAAGTTACGTAGCTTTATGTCTATTATGTGATATAATCAGTCTTGAATTGCAGTCTTCAAATTTCAGATTCTGAATCCTCAAAAAATATTAAGCATAATCGTAATGATTTTAGGTCCAAAGTTTGTGAGATCCTTTGAGCTTGGTTCAGTTGTCTCTGTGGATTTCCCCATCATGATCTTGACACCCCCCTTCCTCCTATGACCCCTCTTCCCTCTCTTTGACTGGACTCCTGAAGTTCGGCCTGGTAATTGGTTGTAGATCTCTGCATCTGCTTCCATCTGTTACTGGATTGAAGTCTCTATGATCACAGTTAGGGTATTCACCAATCTGATTACCAGGGTAGGCCAGTTCAGTGACCAACAGCTGGGGAACCTGCATGGGACCAGACTAGACCTGTAACATGAATCTTAAAAGGTCTTATTAATAAAAAACTCAGTGCCAGCTATTTGGGGTAAATTCTGAAAGATCAGAGAGACAGAACATGCCACAGCCAACCTCACCTTGACAACTTCTCAGTCAATCTTGTATCCTCAAGTTGCAAGGCTCTGAGTCCTCATCAGAATGGATCTCAGTTGAATTGCTGCTAAAAGCCTAAAAGCTTAAAAAGCTTCTAGTTCCTGGTTTTCAAACCTTATATACCTTTCTGATTTCTATCATCACTTCCTGGGATTAAAGTCATGTGTCTTTCTCAAGCAAAGACATAAGATCTCAAGTCCTGTAATTAAAGGTGTGTACCACCATGCCTGGCTGTTCCCAGTGTGGCCTTGAACTCACAGAGATCCGGATGGATCTCTGCCTCTGGAATGCTGGGATTAAAGGTGTGTGCTACCACTGCCTAACATCTGTTTAATATAATGGCTGTTCTGTTCTCTGACCCCAGATAAGTTTATTGGGGTGCACAATATACCAACCACATAGACCCTCTGCATGTGGGAGACAGTTGTGTAGCTGGGTCTGTTTGAGAGGTCCCTAGCAGTGTGATCAGGGTCTATCCCTGGGGCATAAGTTGACTTTCTGGATCCCATTACCTATGGTGGGATGCCTTGCTCACCGTTGATGCAGCGGGGAGAAGCTTGGTCCTGCCTTAACTGAATGTACCAGGCTTAGCTGTCTCCCCATGGCAGAACTTGCCTTGTTGGAGGAGGGGATGAGGGATGGGTCGGGAGGTAGGGGGAAGGTGGGACAGGGAGCAGGAGGAGGGATGAGAGGGGGATATGTGGTCAGTATGTAAAATGAATAAAAATAAATAAAAGCAAAACAAAACAAAAAAAAATCATGACAATTTTAGTTGTTTAAGTCACACAGTGAACTAATCAAGTTAAGCAAGTAAAGATGGAGATGAAAAGCTTCAGTTGCCCAAGCATTCTATTTCGTTAGCTCAAAGTTCAGCTGTGATGAGTCTTACTGCTAGGTGCCTCCCTTATCAATGGTTTGAAATTACTTGCAGAAAAGCAATCCATGTGTATTGGGACAACCAAGTACATCACCTGGCTTAGACTTGGGAGAAAGGTGAAGGTTGACTTAGTATGTCTCCACTGACAAGAATGATAACTAGGAGTCCAAGAGTTTGTGTCCATGATGAGGATTCAAAACTAGAGATGATGATATAGAAGTGAATTGGTTTGATGCTCTGACCCTAGCCTGGTATACTCTTCTCGAAGTGCAGGCTGTATTGACTGCTGAGTTCCAGCAGATTTCTAGGGAGAAATTAATCAGAACACTGTATCTGCTCATTTGTGCACACCTCATCTCTTGATCTTAATTGTAGTGCAACAGTATCCCTAAGTGAACACACCCTTAATGGAGACCCACCTGCCAAGTTCAGCAACCCCTAAATCCAGATAAGTCCGATGTTGTTTTGCAGAGCTCACTTGTGAAAATAATTTAGATACACACACAGTCTATAACTCCTGCTGTACTAGCAGATTTGGGACATTTCACAGGCAACCTGTGATGGTTGATTCAATTGTTGAAGGGAAGTACAGTGTGGGCTCAGTAAGTGTGGAAGAGCATTTCCCTTCCTGGCTCAAAGAACTACATCCTCCCTGGTGGTGATAGCAGAGGATTGATGTCAAGGCTTTCTCTTTCATGGATGATAGTGACTGAACCTTTGACATAGTCCCTGATAAGATTGGTGAAATAATTGGATCTCTTACCAATTATCCTTTTAGCAAGGCTATTGCATTAACACTTCCACCATTTTTATTGGCCACCCTACTTTTATCAATATGGTTAACGATGGCATATTTGGTTTGTGAACACGTACTTTGTCCCCAGAATGCATACTTTTCATTGAAATGTGAGACTATATGAATAATATTGAGGCTTTCTACTTTTTCATTAACTGTAGCAATTGATCCTGGGAGAATGGAAACAGTTCTAGATAATAAAACAAAACCCACAAACATTTCTTGATGAAAAACAGCATGGCTACACCATTGTTTCAAGAAATATAAGAAACAAGTCTGTGGTGATACTTTATTTGTGCTGAAATGTGATATTTTATTTGTATGTTAATAAATAAAGTTTGCCTGGAGATCAGAGGTCATAGTCAGCCATAAACAGAAGTCAGAGGGTGGTAGCACGCGCCCTTAATCTGATCACATGCCAGGCAGAGTCTTTGTGTGTTCAAGGACACAGCCAAGCATGGTGACACATGCCTTTAATCCCCGTACCAACCATAGAGACCTGGAGGTCTGTATAGACAGGCAGTGACAAGGAAGTGTGGTGGCTGAGTTAAGAGCCAACAAGAAGGCAGAACAGCAAGGCAATAAAGGTGCAGGTTGGACAGGAAGAGACTCTCTTGGGAAGCTATGGTGAGGTGGTAAGCTAAGGTTAGTTGGCGGCTATTGCTCTGATCTCTATGGCTTACACCCCTGTATTTGGCTCTGTGTTTCTTATTTAATAAGACTATTTAGAAATTCATCTACATAAGTCACCTACATAGTTTTGTCTACTGGTTGATAATACCTAGTTATTTTATAGCTTTATTTATATGGTTCCATGCCTTTTGTTTATCCAAACAAATGAAGATTCAGAACCAATGTATAGGTAATTAAAATGACAATAAAACTTTCCTCTTAAATTTGTACCTCCATTCATAGAGAAAAAGTCATGGTGCTTAATCATAGTAGAAGTAAAGAATAATAAATTATATCTTGATATCTTATTGACTGATTTAAAAAATGATGGCAAAAAGAGAAAATTCCATATATCCTTTGTCTGCCAATTCATTACAAAAGGCCAAAAAAGTACTCGAAATACTGAAGATAATCCACTGTGGGACTCTGTTGGGTGAGTTCCTAAATGAGTCCTGGAAATGTGTAGACCTAAGCATCTGTGCCCAAGTCTACTAGTCAGCTTAGATAGAAATTGATTCCAGGTCTGCTAATAAATAGATGAAGATTTGTCAACAATTTCAAATTCCTAGGTCATGATTTGTTTTCATCCTACTTAAATAAAAGGACAAAATCCTTCTACCACTTTTCAGCTGCCCAAATACCTTTGCTCTAGTGAATATTTTAGAGGACAAAAAGAAAGTCATGCAGATGAAATATTTTTTGATAATATTCTTTTCCTGACACTGCCAACATCATATGATTTCTTTTAAATGTTCATTTATTTGGCAAAAGATGCTGAATTCATTGTTGCCAATTTCCCCCCCAGGAAGAACTAGAAGATAAAGCTATTCTTCAGTTTTCTCACTTGCAAATGACATCCCTTGGGTCTTTTGCAAGGCACTGAAGTGATTTTCAAAGTCACCTGTCATTATTTTTTTTTGCTGTTGTCATTCAAGTGAAATAACCTTCAAAGTTGCAAATATTCTTATCCAAAAAGCTAGGCTGATTCATAACTCAATTAGAGTATAGTGAGCCATTAAAAATTGCAAAGGAAAATGACACAGAAAAAGCATGGTATCACATAATACCTAGTCAGAAATGAAGCAGTAACATGCATATAAGAAAAAGCTTTTCCAAAGGTATCAGGAGAAAACAGAGACAGTACAGCAAACATTATTTGTAAGATATTTCAGATCTGGTAATAAAGATTAGCATTCACTGAGAGGTTATAAATAAACAATGTCGATGCTACAATTACTGAGATTTTATATTATTATGAGTTTCACCAGACATAGCTCAGAATCAAAGCACTTGCTAGTGGGATGAGGTCTTGTTTTCAATTCCAAGCACCAAGGTAAAATAAGAAAAAGTGTTCCTATGCTGGAGAAAAGAAACACAGGTCAAATTCAATGGGATCCTTCAGTCCTAATTCAGGAAATGTTGAGCAGAGAGGAGACAGGGACAGACAGAGAGAAAAGTGTAGATACTTAAATCTACTCTGTTTTGGGTTTGAGTACTAATCAGGAATTGCATATTAGAAATCCCAAAGGCAAAGAAAATAATAATCTGGAAAAAAGAAAAGATGAAATACTCTGGAGTCATATAGACAGAGAAAAACAGCAGCCTACTACTCCCTGCTAGGCTGGGAGACCTCGCAGCTCATGGTATACTGGATAGATTACAGGAACAATTTACCTCTTTGCTATAATTAATTAGCTCTGGATTAAGTCTTGTTCCAGATTCCACCTAACAAACTAAGAGGCATGGCCTAGAATGTTTAATGTGTCCCCAATGAAATTAACTTAATTCAACATAAGGACCTGGCAGACTTATGAGATTATAAAATGGCCAAGATTCACTCCTGGTTGTTTTTTTATAATGTATGGCTTCGAGAAATACATGAAAGTAATGAAGAAAAACAAATATATATGACCCATAACAAAATATATCCACTGAAACAAAGTGAACATTGACAGATTTTAGAACTAATATTTAAGATAAACTATGTCAACTGTTCTAAAGAGCAGCATGAGTTATTAAAATAGAGATATAGAAGTGAAGGCAAGCTCAAAACAACCCTTAGCTGGTAGAAATGAGAACTATAATAATCCACATTGGAAATTTATTTGGGAGGAATAACAAAAAAAAAAATAGTCAGTTGGAAGAAAGGAAAACTGAAATTAAAGACAGCAATAAAAAACATGCAGAATGAATCTACTTAAAAAGAAAACAGAACAGCAATGGGTAAAGTGACACTCTCATTGGCTTTCCTCACAGTGAGGAAAATGAAGTAGAGAACACATGCAAAGTATCTGAAAAAGTAAGGGTCAAAGTGTTCCAAACTCAAAGAACCTGACAGTCAAGAGTTTCAATAACCTCAATCAAAAGAGCAAATAAAGAAAACACAGGAACATATGCTGTGGAATGTTCTGTATGGCAAATGTGTTGCTAATAAAGCACTGATTGGCCAGTGGCTAGGCAGGAAGTAGGCGGGACTAACAGAGAGAATTAAAAGAGCAGGAAGGCAGAAGGAGACAGCCTGCCAGCCAGCCTGCCAGCCTGCCTGCCAGCCTGCCTGCCAGCCACCGCCAGGACAAGCAGCATGTAAAGATGCCGGTAAGCCACGAGCCATGTGGCAAGGTATAGATTTATGGAAATGGATAACTTAAGATATAAGGACAGTTAGCAAGAAGCCTGCCATGGCCATACAGTTTGTAAGCAATATAAGTCTCTGTGTTTCCTTGGTTGGGTCTGAGCGGCTGTGGGACTGGCAGGTGAAAGAGATTTATCCTGTCTGTGGGCCAGGCAGGAAAACTCTAGCTACAAACATATTTAATGTATGTGCTATAGGAATAAAAGAAAAAATCTCGGATATAAAGCCAAGGATAAGGCTTGGAATACATGTTACATAGAGAAGCAGAGCTAAAAATGACTGTAGATTGATCACTGCGAATTAAGCAAGAGAATGGAGAGCCATGCAGCCTCTTAAAGGTATCCAGGAAAACACATCCGAGAGTAGGTTCCTGTGTTAGGCAAAATTTACCTTCAAAAATGTAGATAAGATAAATCAAAGATCTTAATACACAGAGAAACTGAAACAATTAACCAAAAGCAGACATATTCACGGAGAAATATTTTATCAAGGACCCCCAGGTAGAATAGAATGGAAATCATTCAAAACTGGGATATATACATAGAATTAAGGAATTTATAAAAGATAAATGCATGGTCCCTCTCACCCAGTTTGAGAGGGAGCACAAAACATCAGTTATCACAAGTTCTTACCCTGTACTTAAAGTAAATTGATATAATCTGGCAAAAATCTGTGATAATGTATTTTATAAAGGCCAAAGGATCAACTGAAATAATATAGCTGTTTTATCTAAGTCAATATAGAAGATAAAATGTAGTCATAAAATATATACATTTAATTGAAAAGAAGGCACAAGAGTAAGGGCAAAAGTAGGAGAAATAGAAAATATGTAGAGTAGAGTTGAACAGAGCTGTGTAATATTAGTCCCATTAACTAGCTGGTCTGGACAGTTCATCCTCTCCAAAAGGATTATTGCAATGAACTGAAAAGCAAAACTCAGATGTCTTCATAACAGAAAATACACCTTTATGTATAGACAAAAGAGAATGAAATGAAATTGTGGAGCACATACCACCTCTACATTAGTAAAATATGTAGTATTCTTTAATATTTATAGCAGAATGAAATATGCTTTGAGGAAAGAGCGTACTTATAATTAGAGAAACTTGTTTTATAATGATGAAAGTGTTGAGTTCATCAAATGGACATGTCTTTAAATGCATATGCAGCTCATGGCAGAGTTTTAACATACATTAGATCTAAGGAAAACATTATCACTGTGATAGACAAGAACTCCACAGACTCCCTTGGCCTCCAGCTGACTCTGAGTTGACAGCTACATGTGTGCTAGTGTGCCACTGAGAACGTCTATGACCAGGTGACAAGTTATAAAGCTCAGGCCCTTGTAAATCAGAGACAATATTCCAGTTAGATGGGTGGGCTGTTGTTGTGTTTGCTTCATTTGCTGCATTATCCCCACAGGCAACAAAGCATGGAATCAATGAGAGGAAATCACTCAATCTGGGAGTTCTTCCTAGAGTACAAACAAATCAGTGTGCTGTGTATCCAACATTCTCATGTGTCTGCAGTGGCTCAAGAAATTTTTCCCTGACTGGTTTGATTAGGAACACGGTGCTGGTGCCAGATTTATAAATAAACAATGTTGGAAGGTTATAAATAAGCAATGCAAGAGCTGCTGTTCCTCCACACCACCAACTCCCAGTTTGCATTATTAAGTTTCCAGTACTGGACATAAAGCTCAATGGTTGTACACTTTCCTAGTGATTGATGACTTACGTTCAGATCTTTTCAACAGACTTTCAAGATATTGAGGACAGACAAACAGAATACTGGAGTCACAGTTTGGTGCCAGATGCCAGGAGTAACAGAAGATCAGATGACCTTTCAAAAGCTCTAGAGCCAATAAGTATCTCTGTGAAGGTCTATCTTTGGACAAATTCAATAGACAAAGAGTGGAAGAGGGTTTGTTTTTTTTTGTTTTTGTTTTTTTCTTGAAATGATCAATTCCCTACAGAAACTCATGACTTAAGAAGATATAGGAAAACAACAATCCAATAAAATATAATAAAAATATTCCAGAGATCAATATTAAAGCCCATTCTCAATTATGAGATATTTTTTAATATAAGGAACAAAGAAATGACATAGCTCTCAGAACTTCTGTTCAACACAATATTGTAAATACTAGCCAAAGCAATAAGACAAAGAAAAGAAATACAAAGCATTTCGATTACAATAGAGGAAAAAATTCTATTTGCCGATATGGGTATCTTGATTTCTATTATTTAGAGAATATTTCATCAGTTTCTATAGTCAAATCCAGATAGATAAGACACTCATATTTAATATTGTGCATTTAACCTGTATTGACAGAAAAGCTAAGTTTATTGGCTCTCGACCAATAGTGGCTGTTGGTTTCTCTGCAATGCCAACTTAATGTTCAAGAGTAGGATGTTCTTTTCAAATGTTTTCAGCACAGATAAAGTCTCCTAACAGTCCAAATTTACGTGTGTATTTGCAATTTTATTTCTGTGAAACAAGACCAATACTAACGGTATCATAAATATCCACAGCAGAACAGCTTTTCCAAGTTCTGCCGTGTGAACAAATTGTGGAGACATCCAGCACATACTGCATTAAAGGAGGCAAAAGGTTTCCATAAAACAGCAAAATTCAATTACTGTTGTAGTATCTAGATTATTTTTTAATTGACTTCTTAATCATCATCATGGGAAGACCTCTCTAGAAACACATCATTAGGACAGCACAGACAAAGGGTCAGCACAGCTGTGTAGTATGATATGTGGGAAACTGCTTTACACTAACAAGGGTGTGGAATAGAATGATTCTGCATTTTTTGACTCTAGAGGATGCAACTCTAAAGGTATTATCTGAGAAAGGACATTACTTTTCCCAAAATATGTTATATCACAGCTCTGAAAAGAAATGTAATTTCTTAAAAAAATATTTGCTTTCATTTATTGCACAGTTCTAAGTACTCATTGTTTTCATGAACTTAAATTAAAAGCCATTATTAAAAAATAGGAAATCACGTCCTCAAATACAAATTCCCATAACGAACAGCCCTTATAAAAACCAAACATTTCACAATGGTTGGGTTTATTTGAAGGTTGTTGTCATGACTTTATAAGAAGAAAAGTTCTAAGGACTTTACACATTTGTAAAGACTCACAGACATATGCATGTGTACAGACACATGCACACACAATTACTAGAACTATATAAGCAGTCATAAAACTCAATCGATTTTCTGTACCCAGTGCACATTTAAAAAATTAGCAAGATAATACTGTTTACAATAGCATCAAAATATTAAAATACCTAAATATGGAAGCAAAATTCTTAAGCCCTGAAGTGCAATGTAGTTTTGAGAGAATAAAGTATGCCAATAAATGAAGACATCTTGCATTCATGAGTTGGAAGGTTCAACATTCTTCAGATGTTGGTATACCCCCAAAATTACCAGTTCGATACAATCATTGTTATTATTCCAGAAAGATAGAAAAATGCACCCTAAAATTTACATGGAACCTCAAGGATCTTATCTACACAAAACACTTTTGATAAAGGAAGAAAAAGGTGGAAGGAATTATACTTCTGATTTCATTACACATTATAAAATATAATACTGAAAGCACTGTATACTACTATAAGAGAAAACTAGATGCTTGAGAGAGATTATGAGTCTATAAATCCTTACATGTCAAGTAATACCTGGTAATGACATCAATGTCATTAATTGAGAACGGTCAATGTTTTCAACAAATATTCAGAAGCTGTATATTAACATAAAAAGAATGATGGTATATGTTTTCCTGGTGCTGTGTGTAAAAGTACACTTGGGATGATAAAAAAAACCCAAATATAAGATCTAAAGACACAGGGTGGTGGTGGTGCATGCCTTTAATCCCAGCACTTGGTAGGCAGAGGCAGGCAGATCTTTGTGAGATTGAGGCCAGCCTGGTCTACAGAGCTAGTTCCAGGACAGCCAGGGCTACACAGAGAAACCCCGTCTTGAAAAACAAAGACAAACAAACAAACAAACAAACAAACAAAAAGACCTGAAGACAGAAAACTCTTGAATACATATTTCTTCCTAGCACATGATTTGTTACTGGATTAGCAATGATTTTTTTTGAATTGACACCAAAAGAATGCTAGAGAAAATATAACAAACAGGGGATTATATAAGTAAATATATGTACATAATATCGTTTACAAAGTAAATCAATATACAATGTAAAAAGGCAAATAATAGATTGAGTATTTGTAAATCATGCAATTGATGATCAGTTAATTTCTAGGACGTATAAAGATATAAAATTCAGAAAAAAATCAAACTGATTTAAAAAATTAGCAAATTATTAGAACAGACATTCCTTCAAAGATAATATGCAAATGACCAGCTATTTGATGATGTTCAGCATCAATAACTTCCTGCAACCAATGCACAAGGGAACAATACTGCCTATTCTTACTGGAAAGGATAGTATTGAAATCATCATGCAACAAAATCCCAACCAGTCTCACTGAGGTCATGTAATAACTGGATCCTTTATGTGTTCTTTGGACTGTCAAATGATACAACTTTTATAAAAAGAGGAATTTCCTTTACCATGTGACCTATGGGCACTGCTTTTGAGTCTATGTATCCAAAGTAACTGAAAGTCAAAACTCAGCCTTATGTGTGCACAGTCAGGCTCAAAGCATCTACTATGTAAATTTACTAAGAGGTTCAGGAATGTTAAATTCTACTGAGCCTGAATGGGTAAATATGAAGGATGGAAATTAACTCTGAGGACATTATCGTATATGGATAAATATTAAACATAAATAACATAAACACATCAAATTCATGGAAACATTAAGTTGAATGGTGCTTCCTCATTGATAGGTGGGCTAAAAGTCGGAAGAGGGGCTGAAAGTATGATGGTTAATCTTAACAATTTAGGACTGAGAAACAAGCAGTAGTTAAGGAAGTGTTTCCCTGAGGGCGTTTCTGGAGATGCTTGATTAATAGTGGAGACCCGCCCCAAATGTGGGTAGCACCACTGATCAGGCTGAGGTCCTGGATTAAACCAACAGAGCATGCTTGCTTTCTGCTTCCTCCTGAATGAGGGTCCAGCCATTGCTCTGTCACATGCTCCTCTTCACACTCTCAAGATGGCCTAGGAACAGTGGAAATAGGTGACCGTGGACCCAAAGTTCTCACATTCTGAACCAAAATTAATATTTCCTATTTTTTAGTTCTTATTCTCAGGTATATTTGTCACAGTGATAGAAAGCTAACTAATATATTAGTTTCAAGAGCTTCAAATTTTCAAGACAAAATATCCTGCATATCTATATGGATATACTGTCACTGATGTACCCCTGAAAACTGATTAAAAGAGGACATTTTAATGATATATTGATTTTATCACAATAAAAGCATAATCTATTAATAATTAATGGGATTAGCGCTAACTAGAGAATTAAAATACGTTTTTGAGATTTTAATATTCTTCAATAATTCACAACAGTTTGGAATCTAGCTTCATAAACAATTATGACTCAAAATCTCATTTTACAATGCAGTTGGATAAAAGATGATGGGAAGCGTTTTAACTTAGGTGCCAATGGAGAATTTGTAATTAAAGCCATGTGACTGCCACTTAAGAATAAATTCAGTCTTTTAAAGAGCTGTATGTGCACTCATTCATTTATATTAAGTACCTAATTGTGTGTATGTGTTCTGAAAGGATGTATGTGAATACATTATATTTCCAAAAATAAGTTACACAATTTGTACCTTCACACTACCATAACAATGAAATTCATGTCACAAGGTAACTTAATTATTTCAAATGCTTACATCAAGTGGTGTTTGCAAAAATATTTAATCAGGATACAGATACACTGTGTGTATTCAATAACCAAAGAAGTATGAATAAACAAGAGAGTGATACATCTTAGGAAAATGATTATCGAGTTTCACAGAAACTTTTAAGAAACAAAATCTCCATCTCTCCCAGTCTCTTTCGTCTTCTCTCTGTTTCTTCCTCTTTCTCTGTCTCCTCTCAGTCTCTCTTTCAGTCTCTGTCTCTAAGTCAGTCTTTCTATTTCTATCTTTCTCTCTCTCTGTCTTTCTCTGTTTCTATCTCTGTCTCCCACTTTCTCACCGTGTTTCAGTTATCTATGGCTGTATACCTGGGTGTGGGAGGCCAGATACATTTGGGAGAAATGTCAGTACGTTGACATCTTCCTGAGATCGATGGCTTTGTGGGCTGATAGAAGGTCACTCTACAGGTAAGAACTATTTAAATTATACTTAGATGAAGCTGACTACATAGCTGGAAAAAAAAAGGATGAGAGTTTTAAATGTGATCCCAATATTTTTCTGTCTAAATATTATTGATTTCATCAAGCAACCTTGGTTAGTAGGATAAAGCTCTTGACAGTGAAGAAATGAAGTACTGACATACATCGAAAAGGGGAAGTTAATTATACCTGAAGAAATGGACCCTTATTTTTTTTTAAAGAAATAAATGTTAAATATATATAAACATAGCATAAAGGTCATGTGCATGCTGTTTCCTTGTGGACCGCACACTTTCTTCATTGAGTGGAGTCCCCAGTCTCCACCTTGCTGACATGGCTCACACTGTTGTCCCATCGGCTCAGGCTCTGACTATAACTTTACATTTCGGGAAAGGTTTACATTGTTCTGGGAGCTTGGATCAGAAATTTCATTTGTGTGGAAGGTTACATTTTTTTTATGAGCAATCATTAATATTTGTAGAGCTGTTGGTTAGTGCAGAATACTGTCCTGGGCCCTTGAAGGGAAATGTTGAAATATTGGAAACTATGCTCCCCATCCCAAAAGGGAGGGAGGTACAAATGGGAGGATGGGCACCACAGGTCTACAACTCTCGGAAGTATAAAGCACAGAGGAAATGGACAAAAGTACTGAGCAAATGAGAGGTTCATCATACAGTTTTGCTGCGTGTTGCTATTGCAAGTGTCTCAGCAGTTCCCTAGAAGCCATTTCTAGATTCTACATGCATCTACTACCACACAAAGAAGTACTTTAGAGGTACTTGCTGCATCTGATTTTTTTAGAACCCTTTCAGAGTGACTTGATGTCTGCAGAAGTTAGCTGATAATAACTAAGGAATGCACATGCTCAATGAATCTTCTATGTATAGTTCAAAAAGGAACTACTCTATGGAGTCAACCATATAGTTGAATCAATATCCACTTATGGGCATGGGCTGAGATACAGGTCTGGAGAGACTGACTGACAGGAGAACCAGCTGAACTTCCCTCATCACTTCTTTTCTTATTCTATCTGAATTGGGGAAAAAAAGGTACTTGAAGCCTATTCCCTCTCTGGTTGGCTCCTTCCATCATGTTCTATTGAGTTTAATTCCCGTGTGTTCTTGAAATCATTTTACTAGTCATCAATTTGGAAATGTTTTCTTTAGACACATGTGCACAGCCCAAGGGTATTGAATAAAGCAAAAGAGATCTGTGTTACATTCCTTTCACGTTCTCTGTCACAATCACCAGAGTGTATCTGGTATATTTGAGTATTATAATGTGACTTCTATTTACAAGCACCCAGTCACTCTACCACAAAGACCACCTTCTCCACATGGCACCTCTCTGTTCTTTCCAGCTTGCTAGTGTCCTTTCTATGACCTCTGCCTCTGTATTCATGGCAGTGAAGCTTGCCACATTCTAAGCAAATGCTTCAGAATCTCCAGGGCCTCTGCTCACTCTGATGCTTCATGCAGTAAGCTGTCACCTCTTTCTTCTATTTGACTCACGTCTACTCACATTCAAATCACATATAATTAGAACCAACAGACCTGGAGGACTTCTCTCCCTTAATGAAATTTGATTGGCCTGTGTGTTCTCTTTTCCCAGTGTGCCTGCCCCTCAAAGTGGTATGTGTCACCCCATCACACTCAAAGTAGTGTTCCTTACGTTGGCGTCTGTGCTTGTCCCACAGCAGACGCTCAACAAGTATTTACTGAAGTAAAATAAACACCGTCTTAGATAATCAAGCACAAAACTGACTATACTGAAACTTAAATAACTCAGTATGTTTGTCTGCATCCTAGAGTGTCAGAAAAATTCATGCTGAGTGAAAGTGACTGATGATTAACAACTCACCTTAGATATAACGTCAAGTAGCCACTGTCAAACAATTTTAAAAATGTAATTTTCTAAGTACTTTCCAAAACTTCTTCTGGTTTATCAGAGAGACCAGATTTCTTTTGAAGATACAAATGGACAATAATTTACTCCCAAGCATGTGGAAAATGCTCTCTTAAATGCAGGGTACTGTATTGTCCATAGACAAATGGAGTAACCGTGATGAGGAGGTGTGTACCGGTGTCAGTGTGCTTGCATCTAACTGAACACTTCTCGTGCACCTACCTAGCATGTTTAAACCTCAGACTTCACCACTCCCCCGGGAGAAGAATATTAGTACATTAGATAAGAGCAGTTGAATGGATGAAATGAAATGACGTATGAATAGTGATTAGCATAGCACTGATATAATTAAAAACCCTTCATTTTATGAAAGTAGGTGATCTATACAATTTTATAATACCCATTTTCACAGCAACCCCAACCTGGATATTATTTACGATATAAACAGGACATATAAGGAGTCGACTGTGAGGCATAGGCATATGCAGCCTCTATTGAAATATACATATTTACCCTTAATTTTAAGAGTTATATGTCCTTTTCATTTTATCCCAAAGAATGATAATAGGATACATATTGCAGACAGGTAAAAAATTATGTGTTCACTTATTAAACCCCTTACGTTCTGACCATGTGAGTGCTTGATGTAGTCTATCTTTCCCACTTATCTAGCTTCATAATAACAAAATATTAAATTGGAGTGGCTCTCATCAGCAGGGGGAGAGTGGCTACATTGTGCGTGTCAGTTCTTGGAGTGGGGGAAACTCCTCCAGGGCTTCAGAATGTGTCACTGAAGAGGCGATGGAGTGGTTGGGAAGAAGACATTTGAGTCTTACCTCTTCGTGTTACAATTTTACTCCTTTAAAGTAATTATAATTTTCATTGCAGGATCTATTAAAAAAGCTTTTACCTGACAGTAATTTTTCTTGTACTTACAGGTCATTATCAGAAAGAAGCGAAGAAAGGGAGGCATGAGGGGGAAATGGGGATGTTTACGGAGCATATCTACACAAAGAAGACAAGAGGAAGTGCTGTGCTCTTCAGTGCCTGCAGAGCATAAAGCTCACAGAGGCAGAAGAATTCTCTGCAGCTTCTCCTAAGTGCTCACTCCAAAGGTGAGCACCACATGTGAGCTGACTTCACATTAGTGGTTCTTTTCAGATAATTTATCTTAACTCTAATCTTAGTTCTTAACACTCTAGAATGTGTAACTGTTTTCTACTTTATCGTTCAGCATCTAGAAGGGAGATTTACATTCCTCTCAGCTCTCTTATTTATATAACCAATGGAGTACCCCTAAAAGCTGGGCACTATACAAGGCTCTCAATTCTTTTGTCATTAATAAATATCCCCATGACAAATATTTAAATATATATGTATGCATATATATCTATACATATATATGCATACATATGTGCATACATATGTGTGTGTATGTTTGTATATACATATATTCCCATTTCTTCATAGGGAGGAAGATTTGAAAGTAAGTTAAATCTCCAGTGTTCATAGGATTCTGATGAAGGAAGTAGAAGTAAATAGATCTGTCTTCCTCCAAAATCAATGTTTTCCCATCTCACATGCCATTGCACATTACCAGGAAGGCATGGAGTTTCCCTACATTTCTCAAATAAGCAACATATCCAAAATTCACCTCTAAAGAACTACCAGCCTAGAGACTCAACACAGACCAAAGGATAAACACAGCATATGTTTATGTCTGTGTTAATCTTGGAGGAATCTTCAAACCACACAAGAGCTGCAGTATACAATGGGGACAGGTGGAAATAGAGTGAATGGTGGCGACATACACTGAGCAGGAAGAGAGGGAAAGAAGATTGAGAATCAGTGCTTGGCTTGGAAGGTATGAGGGTAGAAGATGACCATTTCACAATGACCTTTATGGTTGTGTGCAGTTGGAGGCTTTGGTTCTTCGTAGTTGGGGAATAAATTATACTTAAGGAAACACTACATCAACTGCAAGCTTTGCTAGCATTAGAAGATTGCTGTAATTTCTAAAATTATGTCAAGCATCATTTCAACTAACAAGGTCATTCTCCTTCCATGTATTTATCCTAAAGGGAATTTACTGCACAAATTAAATATAGAACAACTTTATGTGTAGTCATTAAAGTTTGATAGGCAGATACTGTAATGCATGAATAATCTACAGCACCATCTTTGCCATTTGTTTGATTTTTCTCTCATTTGTGACTTTCTTAAAACAGGTCTTCCTAGAATTAGGAAACCTAATTACTACCTGTCTGTCACCATTCTGCAGGCGTTAACCCTGACATTGCTAACACTGGAACAAAACACAAGGGAGGGTCGATGCCATGCAGATGGGGTGTGTGGCTGGATAAGCCAACTCTTGATTGTCTACACTCTTCTGTTAGAGTCCCTTGTCTGCTTTAGTTATAAGATTTGTACAAAAAAAAAATCCCTTTTTGCTTAGAATGTCGCATGTAATTTGTGGACTCTAGAATTTCAGTCTTTTGAAGTAACTGAATAATAAACAGGAAGCCAGGGTAAACCACAACATGCAAATCTGGAAGACAGCTCCAATTTATGTTTTCTTCATCTGACCTACTTTAATGAGGAAAGAAAATCATAAAATTAGCTTTTATCTAATAGTCTAAAAGTTGGTTGTGACAAGTGTTGCTGAAGACAAAGGAAACATTACCTCATGCTGGTGGCCCAGAGTCTTAAGGGAATGGGAAGCTCCCAAAGCTGGGCAGCTGGTAACCGAAAACCACCCTGTCAATGTCAACCACGGGCCATCTCCCTCATTTGCCAGAGAAAACATAGCCACACTTTGCTTACAGTGTCTGGTGTCAGAATGACCAAATCCTTGGCTCCCCTTCCTTTAGGACTGTGGCAAGAGAGCCAAGGCATACAACCAGCATGCCCACCCTGCCAGCTGCAGGCCAGAAGGAGGTGAAGAATGCTGCAAATTGTGAGTCATTGCTTTGAAGTATTCAGAGGCCAAAATAGGAAGAAGGATTTTTTTAATTATTAAAAGAAGAAGACGCTACAATTACCCCTCCTTGTATTTCAGTTTTGAGTGTGGGGAGATCTGAAAGGAAAGGCTTGTTTTACCTTGTAAATGTTGGAGAAAGAGACATAAGAACTCGTCCCTTTTAAGTTATCATCAACACTAATTTACTCAAAAAAGTAAGCAACTCAAGATACCATATAAACAAACTGCTAATAAATGATGGTGTAAATAGCATTGCATGAGGACAAAGATAAAGGAAAGTAGAATATCAAAGAAGAAGTAAATGAGAGTTTTTCAGAGCTTCGGTACGTACAGAGGCACATCAGACAGGGTTGAATGAGAACTTTTAACACAACAAAAGAAAATTTCATACTTGGAAACACCACTGAGGATTAAAAATCAATGAAGGACAGTCTTGTCACCTACAAAAACCCTGACTCATAATCCATCTAAGTTCTCAGACTGGAGGGTCGCTAGATGTAGAGCCCAATGCAATCATGAGTAAACATGGGTTGAGGAAAATCTGACATATAACTTGCAAAGTACCTGACAAGTGCTTTTGAAAGTGTCAGCACAGTGCAAGATGCTGGACAAGGAACTGTCACAGATCATTGGAGGAAGTCAAGGAGACACGGAGATTAGCTGCACATATGACACAGCATCCCAGAACAGGAAAAGCTAACACCAGAGGAAGAAAGTCTGGTTTGTTATATGCTATGTTTATTCCTTGGCTGTGATGGAAGAAGCATCATTGTGTGGTTTTCCAAAAAGCCAGTGGAAAGGTGTGTGAGACATTTGCTTCTATCAAGGGAAGGGGATGCTTTTGAGAGTCTAATATTTCAGTGTAAAGCTTGAAAAAAGTCAGTGAGAACTATTGGCTTCTGGAAGATAATGGAAGCATGCCTTCACAGTTATTCAGAGAAAGTGACATTCAGTTTATTCTCCCTGGATCTGTCAAATATAGGGATCAAATGATGACTGTTTTATAATATTGAAAAAACCTGAAAATGCTCTATAACATTTTCTTAGACACTTGTTTCATGATCTATTCTAGACAATGGAAGACCAAACCAAGAAAAACAGGGACATAGAAAAGTAAGTGGAAGCAATTTAAGAAATTAGTAAGTACAATAATAATAATAATATAATAATAGTAATAATAAAATACAATAAGCATTTGAATAAAAATTAAAACAATTTTAAACTAATCAGTTTTGCTGGAATAAAAGACGAACATTGTCAGATGCCCTTGTAGTAAATCTAAGTATATAAAAAATTTTAAGTGCCTGATTGAATTATTATGTGAAAAACTGATGCAATGAGAAGCCATATTGTGTAGGAAAGAGGGAAACAGAAAGGAGAAGCAGTAAGGGGAGAAAGGAAGAGGGTGGAGGAAGGAAGCAGGAAAACCAAGAGCAAGGGAAGGTTCCAGTTAAAATACCATATAGCATTGATTCCTTTTCTGTTCTTTCCAAACATTTTCTTAGTCACATACAGAAACTACAGGCACAGAATTGAATTAAGAATTGCCCAGGGGCCAGTGCTGCAGCAAGACAACACATGGACCTTAACGTTAAGAATCAACAAGATCCTTCCATATGTCATCACTGGGAAAGTAGTAGTATGCTCCAGCACCCAGGGTTCAATGAGAAACGACATCTGAGAAGGTCCAGGAATGAAATGAAACATGCAGAATTCATAAAGCCAAGGTGCATGGGATGGAGGGGACAGAAGGGATTGTATTAGGAAGACACAGTTTTAGAGGTAAGGGACATTTTTTTTTTCAAATTGACAATGTATATTTTTAAATGTCAAATATATTTCTAAGACAGATAACAAAGTGTTTTGTGCTATAAAATAATATTTCCTAAAATATGATTTTGAATGGAATGTGGCAAATGGCTAGAAATAAGTAAAAAGGAGACACAGATGCATTTAGTTCCTACATTAAGAAATAGATTGACCCAGATTAGAGGAAGGCCCGTCATGGACACCAAGGGTCCCTGGGGACAAACACAGGTGTGATTTTATGACTAGTTGAACTTGGAAAAGCAAAGGAACAATGAAAACACATGTCTAGTTTGTGACTTGAGTCACATCCTAGACAGAAGTTTTTAATCACCCAAAGCAGACGAAGACCCAGACATGTTTGCATCGTGGGAACTGATCACTCAGTAGGTGTCTGCTGAGAGTGACCAGAGAAACACAAGTAAATAGCTGATCATACAGATGGTCTCATTTAAATAAAACTCAGACCACAGCAGTTTTACCCCCTGCCCATGTAGAGATGCACTGTTCTTTTGGGCCATGGAGAAACAGTAACGTAAATCTAGGCAGAAATATTCCAATCGGTTGTCATTTATACTAATGCAGCATGGAGAAGTCTAAACTAGGTTTCACTCCCAATTTTTATGTTTTGGCCTATAAATTATCTCCTTATCACACTTATAGTCAGCCTGCATTTAACTAATCAGCATACATTTTGGTTACAAATATACTTAGGATTTAAACAGAAAATGCCATACACCTCAGGAGAGTTGGCTTATTAGCTCATGTTCTTGTTTTTACCTGAGTAGAGTTCTGCTGAGAAATGATAGGAACCAGGGACCCAGGAGAAGGAGTTTGAGGGGGACAGTAGACACTGTAGTGCATTTGCTTATCTCTCTTTGGATGACAAACACTTCAGGCAGTACTCCATAACTTTAAATATTTTATTTTTTAGACCCAGGGATATTTTTCGACTATATCGTATCTAATCTCCTTTAATGTTATTATCCTGAGGTTATGTCAGTATCATATGGTATTTCTTGAATAACTCTGTGACTTGATCTTGCAGACTAAGTTAGTTAGCTAGTGAGCCACAGGGAGGTCCTGCCTTTACCTTTTGTGTTGATGAACTGCAGGGGAGCCTTTAATAGAGGTTATAGGAGAGAAAGAAGATGCTTTCAGGAAGAGAATGGGGGCAGAGAAACAAGCATAAACTAATGTGCTGGAGTCAGCAGTTGCAGGGGTGAGCCTGGGAAGATGAAGAGTGGCTGAATCATAAAAAGAGCGAAGTTCCAAGTGTCCCATGGGAAGAGAACAAGTTAAAAACATTACAGCACACTGGCATCTCTTGGATTGCATACACGCCCAGCAGGACTTCAGAAATGCTCTCTATTTTCTATCTGTTCCATGAAAGGGTTGCAGAGATTCTGAATACAAAATGATTAAACACAGACGAAGGGCTAATTCTCTTTCTCACAGGAAGCAACGAAGAGACTTCTAAAAATGCAAGCTTTGAGCTGTTAGGACTTAAATTAATGCTCTGGTAATAAATCATTATTATATAGAAGAATAGAAAATTATTACATAGACAAAGAAAGTTGGGTTCATTTTTTCCCCACAAGTAGCATACACATCAAGACATAACACTAATAAAGATACCATACAGTTTGTTTCAGATGTGACAACTTTAAACATACTTACCTGAATCTACACCAGTGAAGGCAAGCTTGAATCAGGCAAGCAAAGATCGGCATGGGAGACATTGGGATGCAGAGGGTACTGACAAGGGATGGAGAAAGAGGGGACTGCAGAAATTGCGTGAGCACTATGGGTGTAAAATCACATAAGGACTGCTAGTTGCACAAGAATAGAGAAAAAAATGGCTTAATTTAAATATTTTTTTTAAAGAGCAAGCATAGAAAGTTTGAGATTGAGGGGATGCAGCCAAGCAGCTAAAAATGTGATGACACCAAAGTGTACAGCAAAAGCAGTGACAGGAGACACTGGGCAGAAAGAGATGGTTTTCAAGGGAATCCACGATCTGGAGAAAGATGAGTTCATATGTGAACACACTGAGTTCACTGTGACAACTGATCACCCAGAAGGATGATTGCTTGGACAATTAGCTTAATAGTATAGGAACAATTGACATTTAAAATAAAGTCACAGGTTCTTTCACCGAGTAAACTGACACACATAAAGAGAAATGTGTGGATTCTCATAACTGGGGACTAGAAAGAATAAATAAGTGCAATAAGAAAAAAATTAAAAAGAGTAAGCTGAACTGGTCTACTGAGGCCGAAGAATGTGGCATGTTTAGAACATGATTCTCATGCAGCTGTAGCAGCTTCCCAGAAGCTGAGGGTGAGGGTAAGCAAGAAAGGAGCCCAGATGATCTGTAACACTCTAAAGACATGGAGAATTAAGGCACAGAAACCTGCAAGGCCACTCTTGAGGATGGGGCAGCAGGTAGGGATTGGCTTTTGAAGAAGAATGCAGGAGGCTCTTCAACCTCTCTCAAAATCCTTGAGGACACAGAGAGAAAAAAGATGGATTAGTGAATGATGTAATTGATATCTTTGCCAAAGAACATTTAGTTTAAGAAGACAAATTCAAGAGCAATATTTAGGACAAGAATAGTGTGGTGTGAGATGTTTGTCAAGTTCCTGTATGTTTAAAAGGTTACTCCATATTCAAATATTTTTCTTTCATTCTTTGCAATAGTCAGACATTCTTTGGACTGCCAGCTCCCAAATAATGACACTGAGACTTCGTATGAAGTATGAAAGATTAGCCTTAGCTTTGGCTTGTTCCCAACAAGCTCTTAAAACTTAAATTAACCCTTTTGTAATCTACATTCTTCCACATGGCTCACTAACTCTGCTCAGGACTCTGTGTACTACTTCTTCCATATCTGGCTGATGAATTCCATGTCTCAGATTCTCCCAGACTTCCTATCTCTGCCCAGAATTCCCACCTATCCTCTCTGTCTAGCTATTGGCCATTCAGCTCATTATTAAACCAATCAGAAGGTGCTTTGGCAGAGATACATCTTCACAATGAGCAGAAAAGATTATTCCACAACACTTTGCTTTTCTTTAGTAACTACCGTCCTCAACTTTAGAGCAAAAATAATGTTAGCAGGATAATATTGATAATGCTGAACATCATGGGTGTTATCACCTGGAAAAATGATAGTGTTCAAATGAAAACACTATTCAAATTTGGTTTAGTTCATTGGAGGAACAGTGGGTAGAGAGAAATGAGGTTGGTACATATCATATTTAAAAGTAGAAAAAAAAAACCCGGTGGTTTTTAAGTTATTTAGCTCATCGCTGATATTTTATGATACTTTAACAAATATAACAGAAATAGAAAATTACATTCCAAACTTCATATTACAGTTTTTCTAATTCACTTCTCTGCTGAGGCAGAGTGCTGTCCCAGAGCAGTTTCAGAATGGCACTGGATGAGGGGTTGGCCTCTGGGGTATGTAAAGGATCCACCCCTTCAGTATCCTTGTGCCATACCTTTGCTGACCTTCCAAATCCCCCACTCCTCTTGGAGAGGCCTGTAAGATTTCCTAGACTCAAGTTATTGCCCAGGACAGTGGAGATATTTGAACAAAAGTGATGCACATCATCTGTGTCCTTCACTCACTCATTATTCCAGCTTATAGATTGTAAGATATGGTGGTTTGAAAGAGAGTGGCCCCCATAGAATAATATATTTAAATGTCTGATTTCCACTTGCTGGAAGCATTTAGGAAGGACTAGGATTTGCTGTTCATTGGAGAAGGTGTGTCACTGGGATATTATTTGAAATTTCAAAAGCCCACACCAGGCCCAGTCTACCTGTGCCTCCTGCCTGTGGATTAGGATGTAGGTGCTCAGCTCCTGCTCCAGTGACATGCTCCCTGCCTGCTGTCATGCTTTTGCCATAGTGATCATAAAATAACCCACAGAAACTGTGAGCAAGCCCCCAATTAAATGCTCTTTTTTATAAGATGCCTTTGTGATGGGGTCTCTTCACAACAACAGAACAGTAACTGAGACACAAGAAAGGAATTATGCGGGGCAGTGGTGGCGCACTCCTTTAATCCCAGCACTCGGGAGGCAGGCGGATCTCTGAGTTCGAGGCTAGCCTGGGCTACAGAGTGTGTTCCAGGAAAGGCGCAAAGCTACACAGAGAAACCCTGTCTCAAAAAAAAAAAAAAAAACAACAACAACAACAACAAAAAAAAAAAGAAAGGAATTACTTCAGAAGTGAATATGAATACCCCAGAGCAGAGAGGTAAGTCATTCAGAAAAGGCTACCTGCAAGCCCTTTTCTATCAGGCTCAACTGAAACCATCCATTCCAAATGGATCAATGTTTATTCAGATACAATGCAGATATTATTTTCCATTGGATTGGGTTTTAATTCCCAAGCACTTTATAATTACATGTATCTATTAAAGAAACTCTTACATGATGTAAAAGGTCACCATAAATTTCCTGGTGGAAAAGAAACTGCCTATTTTCAAGCTCTGTGAATGTCATTCGTGATGACATTTCTTCCACAGGCTTATATCATATTATAGTACCTTGGAAACACGCTTTTTTCCCCAAATGAGTTGCATGGTTATATGAACACTGTATAAAACAAGTGCAAACACACAGGCTCAGAAAGTTGAACAACTTACAGGCCCCTCTTTCCTTGGCAGTCAGTAAGCTGAGAATGAAAGAGATGACAGGATCTTTAGAGACTAAAACACATCACTGAGGGTCTTCTATGTGTCACTGTAGCACATATTGATTATTTTTCTACCTAGTATTCAATGCTGATGTTTTCCCATGTCCATCCAGTGTTGCAGGAGTGTTCATTCCTGTTAGGCTGTCATACCATACATGCCTATTTTATGTAAGTCTGTGCACACACGTATAGGGACCTACATCTTTTGCATTTTTAATTTTTATCTGGTTGCCTCAGAAAAGACTAAAATAGAAGATTATACCCCATTCAGGATTGCACAATGCCTCAGTAATAAATCTTTCTCATCATTGGCAGAGTGATATTTCAGAACTATGGGATAGGACAAAAGCTGATTTGAGATTCATACCGTTGTATACCTACTCACGAGAAAAAAAACATCCCAGAAGCAATTTCCACATCTGCAAATCTAGGAAATGGTTGAGGAAATTTGCATGATTTGGGCACATGAGGCCATTTTAGCACACAGACTTCTTCCTTTCATCTCTGAAGGGTGTGGAAAGGATATAAACATGTTTTTTGCAGATGATGTGAATTATTGACTGGCATAAATAGCAACTCACACTAAATGCCTCAGAAATGTGGCTTTTATTGAGTGAAGATGGCATTCAGAAGAAAATATGTAGAAAACAGTCATATTTTATGAGAGTTGAAGATATGCACTTAGCTGCAGTATGTGTATACATGTATGTAGATGCATGCATGTATACACATGAGTGTGTATGTATGTGTGTGTATGTGAACACATATGTTTGATTTGTGTCTGACTACACTTATAGGAGGATCTTTGTTCTGTAGTTAATCTCTTTATTATTGGTTGAGGTGTCTGTATTCAAAGATGATAACACAATGAAAATTATGGGTAAGAAAACCCCTAAACTGCTCACTATAGCTTCAGTGCCTATATTAAATGGGGTGAACAAAATCCAAAGATGGAAATTTTGCCAAATAAGGGAAAAGACTCAATACACATAGTGCTTTTACAATGACTTTTAAAATGTATTCTAAAAACCAGCCAATCAGCTGTTCTTTTAAAGGACACTGTTACATGTTTTGTCTACACAGACATTTTTTTTTTTTTTTGCAGCATAATTCAAACAATACAAGAACTGTAAGTGATATGCTGAGGTTGGAAGCATTCAAGTTAGAACACTCCTTTGTCTTCATTTGTAGATAGAATCTGAGCCCCTGAGGCCCTCACAGTCCCCACAGGGAGTAAAAGGTTGGTTACTATTAGTAAACCAAGTACAGCAACAAAAAGACATCAGTGTAGGTGGGGAATTTGAGGGGAGTAGAGGAGTTTCAGTGGTGGAGAGGGGCAGGATAAGAGTAGATATGAGGATTTAAAATGTCCCAAAGTCAGCATATACATGTGTGAAATTGTCAGAGTACAAAAAAAAAAAAAGGATTCTCCAGCATGTTGGGACAAGATGAACAAGAATTCAGGCTCCTCACTGCCATTCCTCTGACCACCATCCACGGTCTTTCTGCAAGCAAGGGTGATGACACTCTTAAAATATTCTAGTGAATACTTTGAATGATTTGTTAACCTGCAATATCTAGATTCTTGATCATCAGAGGCCTTTACCACAGATAGAATATATATCCTGAAAGATGAGGCTTGGTTTCAGGGATGAGATAAATGTGTCAGTATTATTTATTTGGGGCACTTCAGTTAGTTAAAACTACTTTGAGTGAGAGGAAATTTAGAAATTTTAGGTGTTTGTTGTTTTTCCACTTTTGACTACAGTGAATTACAGTATCTGATTGCAGGCTTATGACAGTAAAAAGAGGCTTAGGAGATTCTGACATCCTGTCGCTGTGACTCAAAAAAATTACTCTGCCTCTCTCTTTGCATGTATTATATGCATGGGAAATATACAAAATAAATATAGTATGTATAATACCTATTCCATATTATATACTTACATTCATATATACACACACACACACCTACCTGTGCAAGAATGCCCACAGTCACACACAAATTATAAACTTGTGACTGAATAAATGTGTAAGTATCTGAGTGGATGGCACACAGAATTATGCTTGAGGACTGGTTAAGTCCTACAGATGGGTAGGACTTATCTAAAGCTCTGAAATTAAGTAAAAATATATGAAGTATATATCAAGATCTCCAACCCAGTAATTTTCCTCTAAAACTCCAAGAGGGTAGATGTGTATGAACATGTACACAAGGCAAATACCCCATGTTCATGACGGCATGGTTTGGAACAACTGCAAATGGGAAATAGCTCAGTAAAAAGGGTGGGATGGGGTACACCTATGAGAAGAATTCTATGCAGTAACTATAAGGAATAAAATCTGATTATACCTATTAATGTGGATGCCACTCAAACCATCTTGAGTATGTGAACCCAGAGCACATAAGGGGAAGGATTACTGAGGACACAAGCCAACTCATCAATGAGGGTAGAACTCAGATAACAGGTGCATAGATCTGTGCAAGTGAGGCAATGCAGGAGAGACTTATAGAGGGTTGATAGTGTTTATTTTATAATTTAAAATTCTTTTTGAGATTATAATACAATTTACACCAGTTCATATCTGTGTAGCCTAAAAGAGCAATGAAACAATATCTGACTAGATAGAGTTAGGGAGTGAATCCTTCCTTCCCTTCCTTCCTTCCTTCCTTCCTTCCTTCCTTCCTTCCTTCCTTCCT
>CABHPP010074447.1:6313-43303 GCA_902168425.1 Peromyscus attwateri | reverse complement strand
TTATAAGGAGTCCTGTTTCTTCCTTCTCATTGGTTAGTTTATAACCAATGAGAAGGAAGAAACAGGACTCCTTATAAGACAACCGCACAGGAAGAAACTCTCTTTTCGGAGAAGTCTCTTGGCGGGAGAGTCTAGCTGGCGGAAAGCGGGTAAGGCTTCTAGCTCTGACCTCTTGGGCTTTCACCTTTACATTGGCTCTGTGTTTCTTATTTAATAAGGCGGTCGGTTACATCTACAAAGGTGTTCCATCTTCAGATGCTACCATACCGCAGCAGGCTGTAGAGGTAAACAAACACCCACCATGGGAGCCGCTCTGGTGGGCCACCTGTCTTCACATGAACTCCTGATCCACCGCACCCCTGCCCGGCCCTCTCTTGAGCGGGAATAAACAGCATTACAAAGACAGGAGATTAAGGGCCATGAGAAAGGAGAGACCCTTGCTGGAATCTCCTCTTTTTCAGGCTGATAGACCGTTTGTAACCTTGAGTTTTTACTATATTAACACTTCTTTCCCATCCCCAAATTCTATTCCATTAGGTACTTAATAAACCCATCCCCTTTGGTTAAGTCCGACTCTCCCAACATTCTTTCTGCTGCACAGTCAAGTATCTGGCTTTAGCTGAGTGAAGGTCCCTAAGAAGGGAACTCCTCAGCCCGTGGGTGGCTGCTGGACGGTCTCTCCGCTGCAGATGACAAGAAGAGGCTTGCTGAGGGTGGGGACCATGGGAACTTGCCATGAGGTGCGACCCCACCTCGAGAGTCAAGGTACTCAAGGATACTGCTCCTGAGAGCTGCTGACCTGTGAGCTGGCCAAGGGTGGGGCCCAGGCTCAAAGAGGATGCTGAGTGTGCTGGGCTGGGGTTCCTGAAGGTCTCCTCCTGCCTGGCTGCTGGCACAGCCGCCACCACCCTGACCTGATCCTGGGACACCTGCTGCACATTCTCCTCGGTGTGTGTGCATTCGTGGAAGGCCAGGCACAAAGGCCCAGGTTGGTGCTCTAAGGCCGTCTGCAGGAATAGGACATTCACTTCTCAGAAGGCGGCAGAGGGGGTTAACTAGATGCGGTGAGCTCAGGTCTCCTCAGGGCCAGCCTTCAGGGTCTTCCAGCTACCCAGTAGTATTTTTGTTTGTTTGTTTGTTCATTTATTTATTTATTTATTTATTTATTTATTTATTTATTTATTTATTTATTTATTTGCTTATTTATTTATTTATTTATTTATTTTTTGGTTTTCCAAGACAGGGCTTCTCTATGTAGCCCTGACTGTCCTGGAACTCACTCTGTTGACCAGGCTGGCCTCAAATTCACAGAGATCCGCCTGCCTCTGCCTCCCAAGTGCTGGGATTAAAGATGTGCGCCACTGCCCGGGTTCAGGGGTGTATTTGTGGGTGCAGTGTTTGGCCTCCTTGCTTCTGGGTGATAATAACTGAAAGGATTCAAGGATTCAAATCTCCAATATAAGGGACCCTGGAGCCACTCAGGTCTACCCAGCCTGGCAGCATCTCACTCTTTGCTGTCCGAATTTTCTCTGCATCTTATCCCTCACACCCCTCCCCTCATTGCTGATTGTGCGAATGTTTCTAAGGCCTGTGACAGGAACCATGTTTGGCCCTGCAGATACTAGATTGAATGACACGTAGCCTTGGCTCTCAGGTTGCTCACGGCCCCGGGGAGGCAGCCACGGGAACAGAGACTGTGAAGGCAGAAGAGAACATACCCGACACATTACCATTTTCTCAGGGGCCACCTCAGGCTCGACTATGTTCTAGCTTCCACCCCATATCCCCTGACCCCAGCCTGGTCTGGAGAGATCTATTCTAGTGTATGATAGGCTATGAGTCTCCTCACATTTCCCTGTGAGTGTACCCTAAAATGAACGAGAAAGGGGGAACTGGTGCCATTTAGATCAGCTCTGTTCCAGAGAGAGAGAGAAATACAATAAAAAACACAGACGCACGCATGCAAGTTCAACTGCTTTAACAGCCACATTGAAAATACTTCAAAAAAAAAAAAAAGTAAAATCAATTCCGGCAATATATTTTACTTAACTCAAGATACCTGAACCATTACCCCCTCCAACATGCCATCAATATAGAAGGTTATAAATGGAAGTGATTTGTGCTTGTTTTTCAGTGTCTTTAAGTCACATTTCACACCTGTAGATCATCACACTCTGGGCGCGCCTCACACGAAGGACTCAGTAGTCTCATGGGGCTGGTGGCCATCACTGGACAGCCTGGGATGCCGTCTGCTCAGGGAGAGACGCGACCACAACCTCCCTAGGGAATGTTCCCACTGCAGAACTCTGAACAAGGAAGGCAGTGCAGTATAGAAAAGACTGGAAGAGAACACGCCTTGGTTTTAATGGCACTTCGCTCTGGGTTTTAGAACTGGGTGACTATTTTCTTCTTTTTAGTTTACTACATTTTCTTTTTTTAAATGTACCCCCTTGGGCCTGGCTGGGCCTTGTACATGCTCTGCAAGTGTTCCAGCACTGAATTGCACCTCCAGCCCCTTTAAAACTCATGAATTTATGAGCATGTAGTCATGACTTATTAATTGGAAAAAGTCGTTTGTATTAATATTTGGTTTTTAAATTCTGCCTTGCTGTCAAAGAGCTCAGCCCCGAGGACTTCTCATGCTTAACCTAGCTTGTCCTCTGTCCTGCTGTGGCTCACTCCTAGCTGCCCGGAACTGAATTTGAATGTAATGTAATTTATGTGTGTGTGTGTACCGTGTCACAGTGCATGTTGAGGCCAGAGGACAACTTCTGGGAGGGAGTCTACTTCTTCCTTGTTTGTGTCAGGGACTCTTGTTATTTATGCCGCTGCACCTTGTGGGTGAGCTTCCCGGCTAATTCCTCCGTCCCCGCCTCCCATCTCTGTGGAAGTGCTGGGGTTTGAGATGCCAGTCACCGTCCACCTCTTCTAAGTGGGTTCCGGGGACAGAAGACAGGTCATCAGCGCTGTGTCCAAGCATTTCTACCCACTGAGACATCTAGCTGGCACCTCCCCACTATCTTGAAAGTGGGTTTGCATTTTGACATTCACATGAGACCTGGCACTGTGTCTGTCATCTAAGAGGCTGACTCGATGGACTGGGTGACAGGGCCATTACAGCCCCAGGCTCCAGTTGAACTGGCTGCCTTAGGGCTCTGTAATCCTGCTTCCTCCTTATAAATTATTGAATTAAGTTCATTTATTTGTTTTTGTGTGTGCTGTGTGGATAGTGTATGCGTGTGGTGCGTGCATGCAAGTGTGTAAGTATTCATGGGTTCACGTAGAGGAGCAGGACGGGATATCGAGTGTCTTAGTCAATGCACCGCCCTGTCTTATTACCTTGAGATGGGGTATCTCATGGAAGCCCACTCTTTTGACTGGCTGGCTAGTGAGCTCTCAGAATCCTCTCATTTCTGCTCCTCAATGCTGAGGTCACTGGCATGAGCAGCTGTCGCTGCCTGGGGGACCAGCCTCCAGCAGCACAGGGCTCAAAGGGAAGCCACGGAGTCAGTGCCCACTAGACTTTTTTACCTGAGGGCGTTAGGGGGAAAGACACTCACACTCTCCTGCTGGTTTCCTTCTTTATTCCCCTGTATTCTTCATTCTGTGTTCTGTATTCTCTATCTAGAAATGCCCCTTCTGTCTCTAGATGTTTTCCTTCTCCTTCCAGCTCTCTTGATATTCTCTCCTGTTTCTCCCATTCTTGATATTTCCCTTCTAGTTCCTTGTAAATCTCTCATTCCTGATGTTTTCCTTCTAGTCCATTTAAACTCTCTCTTTATGCTTTCCCTTATAGCTTGTGTATCCCAGCAAAATCTTTCAGACAATATAAAAATTACAATGTGGTTACACTCTGTTTTTCAAGTGAATCATTACAACGAATACAAAACAAACAGTAAAAAACAACATGCTTTCCATATCCCTTACATGATTAAACATTTTTCATATTACAGGTGAAAAACAAATTATCCCAAGAACCCACGTACATTCATACCCAAGCAACTTGTTATAGATTAACAGTGTGTAAGCAAGCAAGATAGTTTTCTCAGTCAGGACTTTTACTGGCAGGCTGTGTTTTGCAGTTACAAAGAAAGGACCACTCACTTTATTACTTATCTTGAAAGGTAATCTTAGAAGGAATCTTAAAGGAGTCACAAAACCTAAACTTTTATATATGAAAAAGAATCAGTCAGCTCTACTTTAAATCTTTAGGGTGCATACCCACTCATCAATAGTTTCTTATATCAGGAGATTGAGGGCAGAAATGGGTACAAGGAATTAATCATCACCTTTGGTCATCAACTAATTCTAGCAAGAAAAGTGCGTCAGCTAGTAATAATTGGACTGCTTTGTTCTTGTTCCCTGACCTTAAAGAGTTCCTCATTCAACTGTGTGCCTTTCTAAAACTTTAGATTATCTTCATGGGTTTTTCGCCTCAAAACTATTTGACAAAAACATCTTAGTCTAACTAAGTTATTTTCAGAGCTTTGTTTCAGCTGTGATGCACTCTGAAACCTGTGAACACATGTCCCAACATTAAGGTTAAAAGGATTTAAGCTAGCTGGGCTAACTGAGACTCGGTTGTTTTTCTTAGTCATTAACCTAAGCCACAGTCTATACAGCTCCTCAACAGAAACTCATGTGTTCTAACAGTGTGACACTTCCTTGTTTTATTTTTTATCATCACAACTCTATTTAAACTAACATTATTATTATCAATTAGACAGTACAGCTTAGGAAGGAATCATCTTCATAATAATCCACAGGTAAGAATGCCTAGTAGAAAGGAATATTTCTATGAGATAAACACACTACATTACAGGCAGTGGGGATCTCCCCACGCCCATTCACACCATGTCAGATACTAAAGAAAGAGCAAACATGTAAAGGCACAGCAGAAGCAAAAGACTTTCTGAAGTCTGTGATCTCAGGGCCTTGTCTATCCGAGATTCACCTGTCAGGGAGTTGCCTCCTGGTGGGCTGACACCTTGAACTTCAGATGCCACCTGCTGCTCCTCTGACATGGCCAGCAGCAATGTCTGGCTTTCTCTGTGGCTGCCAGCGGTCTGATCTTATACTGTCACCCGCTGAACTGTTTCCTTGGCCCCTTCATTTTATTTTTAACTGATGTATAAATGTTCCTCGCTGACCAAGCCGAGACACTCTCTCCTCCCTTTGGAAATATCCCTCAAACCCTCAAAGCCTCAGTGGATGTTGGGCGGTGGTGCACACCTTTAATCCCAGCACTTGGGAGGCAGAGCCAGGCGGATCTCTGTGAGTTCCAGGCCAGCCTGGTCTACAGAGTGAGTTCCAGGAAAGGCGCAAAGCTACACAGAGAAACCCTGTCTCGAAAAAAAAAAAAAAAAGCCTCAGTGGAAGGACAGACACCTTGAGAGGTCACCCTTTCCTCCAGGTGCGTCCCCCTCTGCCCCTAGGTTGGTTGGTGCCCACCGTGGGGAGGCTGCTTTCTGGACCCACACACTCTGCTCATTTTGCTCTCAATTCTGTCAGAGCTTCTCTCTCTCTCTTCACTCTCAGGGCATCACACCACACTACACCACAGTCTTCTTGGGTCTCCTATGCGATAGAATCATTGGCATAGTGCTTGAGTGTGACCTAACAGGTGGGGAAACCCAGGAACGGAGGGCATTAGCTGTGGCCTCATTTGTAAAATGGGACCCTGAGCTGAGTCATCTGGCCTTGAACCAGAAGAAGTCTATAAATCTGTCTCACGCCAATAACTGTCAGCTGTTCCGCAGAGGTGTTTTTTTTTTTTTTTTAAATGTGCTGATCAGACATTTGAGACAAGCTCTGAGATCTCTCCCCACATCACAGTCCCCACACGGCGAGCGAATGTCACACTGTAGAGACACCACTGCAATATTTATGAGGCTCTCGGCTGCTCTGAGCTCAGGAGAGGTGGGGAGACGCTGTACTTGCTCAGAGTCTATGGCCTGTCACACCACACAGGAGTCTCGCTCAGTGAAGGAGCCATGGTTAGCTCCACTTAACCTCAGGAACCCTGAGACTCTGAGATGTGACTGCACACTGGGTGGTCCTCGGAGTCCTCGCTGCTTACTGCTGGGTCTAGAAAGCTTGCTCCAGCCTCTTCCAAAGGCAGAAGCCCCGACAAGTTACTAAACCTCTGTGAGACTGAGCTACCAGCCTAAGATGGAGATTAGCAGAGGCCTCCCAGGCTTGGGAGATGACAGGGGACGTTTGTTATAGTGCACTTGATATAAGCCTAGCTCAGGTGGAGCACTCGGTATGTGCTGCCTGCTGTTACCTCCATGGATCTGGTTGCATCATACAACTGGGTAGTAAAGGCCTTGGGAAGGAACCAAGGTCCCTCACCACCAAGGACGCATTCCAGGACAGGCTGTACCTATTAAGTCTTCCTCCTGTTTCCTCAGGGCCTGAGGTGCCTCCTGCCTTCACCGTATCCTAGCCTTTTACTTGGGAAATATCTTGTGCACCTTTACCTGTCCACCACAGGCCCAGGTAAGCCCTGCCGGCGTCAGTGGCCTGCTCAGTATCCTCTCTGTCCTGCAGCCAGAGAGGCCACCTCCCCCTTCAGGCTCTCCTCATAACTTCCAAAGTCTTCTCCAGCCTACAGACCTAGGAGGGGTCTGCTCATCTTGAAGCCTCTGCCACGGGGCTCCCACGGCTTCTGGCCCTAGAAGCACCGTCATTCATGGGTCTCTGACGGCTTCCCGAAACCACCCCCTCCCACCTAAGCCGCTGTTGTTCTCTCCCTCTGGGTGGTTGTTTCCAGATGAGCCTGAGTCAGTGTGGGACTGCTGTCCACTCTCCCCTCCACACAGCTCTTGCTCACTTGTGCTGTCCCAACTCACCACAAGGCCCACAGGCTGGATACACTTAGCTGAATGAATTGTATGCAAGTTCCACAATGATGCCAGGCCAAGACAGGCTGAGAAATGGCCTTGCTGCGGACAAAGCAGCTGGTTAGCTTCCTGTCTCCCCTGGGAGAGGCTCTCTCCCTTCTGGAATGAAGCACAAAGGTGGCACCTCAGGTTTTCCTTCCCCCTACCCTGATTTGGGTGCCACTCTGGTCCCTGGAAGGCCGGCCTCCCTCCCTTCCTTGGCCACACCTGGCTCAGTCTATTGAGTCTCACTTCGTGTTTTGAGATGCAGATTTAAAAAAACCAGCTCATTTGCCACCAGACTTTTTATCCTTTACCTCAGGGCTTCTCTCTCTCTCTAACTCACTGATACCGTTAGTGCTGCCAACTTGAATGCTGGCAGATGTTGTGGATTGGGTTTTGCGCAGGTGACCACAGCTACAGTGAATTCGTGGATTCAATGACCTTGTCATATCCAGAAGAAAGGTTTGCACAGCACCTCCCCCAGCCCCCAGCCTGCAGGTCTCACATTCTTCCACCCCCTCTTCCATTATGGTTTCCAGCCCTGGTGGTTTCCTGAAATAGACGTCGTCCTGTGTAACGCTGAGCGCTCCACGCTCACTCACGCTCAGCACTGTAACCAGTCAGAGCTTCTGTGTCCGTGGCTGCTTCTGTGGCCAAGGCTGAGAGCAGTGGTAGCCGGCAGATGCACCATAGATGTTTAAAAGATAGTTTGACAACGTGCCCACTTAGCAAAACACCAGTGGTGGGTTCGCCTGGGGTCCTACGACTTCCTGAGCTCTTGACCAGGTTTACAGTACTAGTGAATTCCCTCCTGTGGGGCAGGCCTCAAATCCACTCAGGAAGGAGATGGTTACCCCAGTCGCCTCTCTGCCACTATTGCGCTAGTGGGCACATCTCACCTGGCAGGCAGTATGGTAGCACCAGGATTCACTGCCGTGTGATGCTATTGATGACCTTTCTCCCTAACAGCCTGCACAGCACCTTCTGGCCCTACGGAAGCTCAACAGCACGACGTTTTCAAGTCAGTTACAGCTTGATTTCTCTGTGTTCTGCAACCAGAGTCTGCTGTGTCTTTAGGAATCAGGTCTTGTCATCTAGTAATGGCCTACTAATCTGACCTTCCAACCAGTCATAATGTCTCTCTCTTCTGAATCATCTGACATCACACTGTGGCAGGCGTCAGTCTTGCACAGATGGCCATCTCTGCTAGACCTGATACTCTAGAGTTTTATTTTATTTGTAGCCTGAAGTGCTAGGTGGTGCTGGGTCTAAGTTTTCAAACACTGATGAAGGTTCCCTGACACATAATAGGGGACATTTGACTGTGGGTCCCTCGAGGGGGAAGGGTGAACATGTGTCCCACACCTCTGTCTCCTCAGCACATGGCATGATGCCAGAATTGAGGGTCCCTGATGGATGGCAAGGAATGAATTTTTGTTAAGCTTGCCATGTTGCAGGCACTGTACTGAGCCCTGTCCGTAGGTCCTCCCCCAAGTCTTCACGATCAGTGCCTGTGACGGGCACTCAGAGTCTTACCACGTGAGCCCTATAGGCTGGGATCCCTGTGTGTATCTCAGTTCTTGACACGAAGTAGGCCTCCATTCATAGCTTTTGGAAGCTGGGTGTGGTGGTGCCTACCTTCAATCTCAACACTTGGGAGGTTGAGGCCAGAGGATTGCCTTGAGTTTGAGCTTAGCCTCAGTCACCCAAATTTTGACTCTTTTTTTTTTTTTTTTAAGTCATTGGATAAGTAAGTTAATCAATGATCAACTACTTTACAGAGGAGGAAGCAAGCTCAGGGAGGTCATCTAAGGTCATTCACTGGGTAAGGGAGGAACAAGAATTCACACCCATGTTGATCTGATTTCAACAACTATATTCTTCATTATTGAATTCCATCAGGCATCAGGGACAGAGCAGAGACCGGAGGATCAAGACGCACAGCCTGTACCTTTCCAGCACATTCCGTCTGGTGGACGAGCAGAAAGGTACACAGAGCAACATCCGTGATGGAAAGGGAACTCATGACCATTCCAGGAACTGGGCAGGGCGACTACCAAGACCCGGAGGAAAGAGGAGACTTGTCAAGGCTTTCACCGGTAAAGTGGCTCCGTCTGGACCAGAACACGGATGCCTGGAAAACTCCCATGTCCCTCTCATTTTTCTACTTTGCAATGGACTTGAACCAGGCTGAGAGGGGGCAGCACAGGATGGATGGGGCACCAGGCTGTGGGCAGAGCCTGGAGACCACACTCCTGCTCCAGTCCCCACTGCTAGCTGACCTCCTCCTGCCAAAACTTCCAGTAGAGCCTAGGCACAGGGCAGAAAGATCGGCAGGGACAGGAGTGTGGGCCCACACCTTGCAAGCAACTCTTGCAGTGGATTGAGGGTGTCGCCGCTTGCTAAGGCCTGGACTTTCAATGTCCCATGCTTTACAGAGTGTATCTAGGTCTTGAGATGAGGGGTGGGGAGGCAGGAATGGACACTCCAGCAAAGAGGGGCTGTACGGTCAAATGCTCTACCGCTGAGCTACACTCTCCGAAAAGGAACTCTGGCTGGCCGACAGCACAGGAGTGTCTGTTCTTCCTTAGGGATGCTGGGGCTGCGTCCCTATGTTGAGCAGAAAGTGCAGGGAACAGCGGGCTTTGGCATTTGTGGGGAGCAGCCATAGACATGGGGGCCTGTCAGCACAACACCCTGCCTGAGCTGCCTGGACCCCCCTGTCTTGTGGCCTGTTCTGTGAGCTCTGCCTACTGTGAGCCAGTGAGGTTCTCCCTGCACTGGTTCCCTGTCACTGGCCTCAAAAGCATGGGTGGGGTCTTCTGCCTCAGAAAACAAAACAAAGAAGGAGAAGAAAGAGAAAAAGGAGGAGAGAGAGAAAAAGGTACAAGTGCTCTCTCGTCACCCACAGGGGACGGCGAGGGGAGTAGGCGGTGTGCGGATCTGACAGGGATGTGGTGCTGGGTAGCTATGCCACCCCCAAACAATCTGAAGCCTTCCTTCCTCTCTCTATCTGCCCCTGGCTATGTGTGGACCCCTGCCACTGCCTTGGGTTGAGGGTCTCTGGGCTGAGAACTCACTCTCCTCACCCTGGCTGGTCCCCGAAGCAAGTCATGTTATTTTTGGTTAGTCACTTGGCCTCTTGGCCTGGCACTTCCACATCAGTGAAGTGAGAAGTGGCTTCTGTCCACACCTTCATCCCCCTCCCTTCCTGAGCGCTGGCCTCCAACAACCTGGCTGGCAACCCGAGCAGAAATCGGAGCAGGGTTGGGCTGCCACGGTGTGGAACTGAAAGGAGGCGAGAGGAAGTGGCTAAGCTCACACCTTCGGCCCCCAAAAGAGCCCAGAACACACCTGTCCTATGTCACCTTAGTTAACCTGCTGGAGGAGTTAGCAGGAGGGAGATGCCTGCCGCTGCCTCCCATCTCCCGCCTCAGCTGATGCCTCTGCCTGCTCCTACCCTCTTTTTTCCCTTGTCCTCTCTCTCCAAGGATGCCCTCACGTATTCCGAGATTTGCCTACCATCCACATACTATTCAGCCAGAGTCTAGAACCTTAGGTCCAGAGAGATGGCTCAGTGGCTAAGAGCAGTCGCTGTTCTTCCAAAGTACCTGGGTTCAAACCCCAGCACCCATGAGGCAGGCTCACACTCCAGCTATAGAGGATCTGATGCCACCTTCTGACCTCAGCAGGTACTGGGACACACGTTCACACACACAAATTAGAACCTTAGGTCCAGCCTCGTCTGGCAGCCAGTTGCTTCTTCTGAGGTCCTGGACTGGGCTTCAGGTCAGGAAGGGGGTAACACACACAGTGCACGGCATCTCCCAGGCTGCCCAGGAGGAGATCCTGCCTGGACCACTCTCTAACATCGGTGAGGCTCCAGCTGCGGTCTGTGGGTCCGCGGAGCACAACTCTTCCTCCCAGTTAATGGTGGCCCAGTCTCCAGAACCTCCACCTCCAGGTCTCCATCCCTCTCTGTCCCCTCTTGCTTTATTGTACACGTAGCCTCTTCCCAAGTCCTGACAACACTGCTCAGGCTCTTTCTAGTCACGTGGGCTGTGTTCTTCTTGGATCAGACCAAACACACTGAGCTCAGGGCCTTTGCACTTGCTGGGCCTGTTGCCCAGGGCACAGTGAGAGTCTCTGTTCCTCACTGGCTTCACTGCTGCTGCGAGATGGTCTTAGTGGGAGGTCGCCCATCTCAGAGTCACAGTGCCCCACCAGGCATGTTGGACTGTCCCTTTATTTCTGGTCCAGCACTACTTTTTCAGTGGCAATGGGAGCCTCATATTTACAGTTCTTGTCAGATACATGGTTCTATCCTAAGTGCTTTACCGATCCTGACTCGCTTGGTTCTCACAGCCATCCAGGCACAGATGAGGAAAATAAAGACCAAACAGGTGCATCTTGCCCGGGGCCAGAAGGCCGCTCTAGTCCCTCGGCTCTGAGCCTGCCACCAAATCCATCACCATGTCTGCAGGCTCACCTCTGCACCTCCATCTTTCCCCTTCTCCTCACCCCTACCACACGGGGCTTCAGACCAAACCTGTTCCCTTCCTTGTTAAAGACAACACTCTAACTGTGGTGGTATTGTGTTCCCCAAAACATTGTGCACCCTAATAAACTTATCTGGGGTCAGAGACAGAACAGCCACTAGATACAAAGGCTAGAAAATGGTGGCACTCATGCCTTTAATCCTAGCACTCCAGAGGTAGAAGTCCCTCTGGATCTCTGTGAGTTCAAGGCCACATTGGAAACGGCTAGGCATGGTGACACACACCTTTAATCCCAGAAAGCGAGCCTTTAATCCCAGGGAGTGGTGGTAGAAAGCAGAAAGGTATATAAGACGTGAGGACCAGGAACTAGAAGCATTTGGCTGGTTAAACATTTGGCTGGTTAAACATTTGGCTGGTTAAGCTTTCAGGCTTCTAGCAGCATAGTTCAGCTGAGACCGAGGACTCAGAGGCTTCCAGTCTGAGGAAACAAGGTCAGCTGAGAAGTTGGCCAGGTGAGGTTAGCTGTGGCTTGTTCTGGTTCTCTAACCTTCCAGCATTTACCCCAATAACTGGCCTCAGGTTTGATTTTATTAATAAGACCATCTAAGATTTCTGCTACACTCTAACAACAAAAACCACGACCCCAGTTTGAACTTTGTGAGACCTGTCTTTGATCATATCATTATCTAACTCGAAAACCTTGGAATTCCCCCATGTTCCCACCTCTACCAAGCATAAGGATAACCATCTACCAGGCTAGGGGTCAAGGATGGGGCCCCAGTACCTCCCCAGCTGAGGAACCCCTTGCTGGTCCCTGCTCTTCCCAGGCACTGGTTTCTCTTAGCTGTCCTGACTTGCTTGGCTACATTATCTGCTTCCTTTGAAGTGAGGGCTGGGGACCCGAACGGGACCTGAAGGCTCCTTGCAGAAAGGCCATTGGGGACCCTTCCAGAGTGTTTCACACTGAAAAGGACAGAAACAAGAGGAGTGAGTGTCTGGCGAATAACGGTGTAGCCGAGCCGCCTGAGAGTGGAAGCTAATGATTTCACCACACACCATTGGTGGGAGCCTTAAGCCCATACCAGCAGCCACCACCAAGGGCTAATTGCATACGGGATAGTCCCTTAAACCTTTCTATGCATTGTGCGGCATCTCTCTGTGGGCCCCTGAGATCAGTGCTAACTCTGCCCCCACTTTTAAATAGTGAGACTCTGGAGGGGCCTTGCTTGTCATGCAGCTTTGAAGCAGGCCTGCAGGAGCTACGTCTGGCCTGTGCTCTGGCCGTCAGATGCCAGGGCACACACGGTGTGCTGCCACTTGTACTGGTGATGCCAAAACGTCAGAGGAATATAAGGATTTTGCACAACATTCCTCGCTCACTTAAGTATTCCTGGATCACTTGCCTTCAGCTCCCAAATGTTCTTATTCTATATCTGTGCCATAGACTGTTTTAACCCCCAGGTACATGGCAACATAAAACGTCCCCAAATTACTCCTCTCTGTAACTGATATTCTAGTGGGAGAGGAGATGGGGAAGAGAGAACTGAACAACAGAACTGTAAATATGAGGCTCCCACTGCCACTGAAAAAGTAATGCTGAACCAGAAATAAAGGGACAGTCTGACATGCCTGGTGGGGCACTGTGACTCTGAGATGGGCGACCTCCCACTAAGACCATCTCGCAGCAGCAGTGAAGCCAGTGAGGAATGGAGCCTCTCACTGTGCCCTGGGCAACAGGCCCAGCAAGTGCAAAGGCCCTGAGCTCAGTGTGTTTGGTCTGATCCAAGAAGAGCACAGCCCACATGACTGAAGCAGCGTGCACGGTGTGTGTGTGTGTGTGTGTGTGTGTGTGTGTGTGTGTGTGTGTGTGTGTGAAGAGCAGGTGGGATACACAGACATCAACACAGCAAGGCCTGCATGAAGGCAGGCCCTGCGTCAGGCCAGTTGTCTGAGAAAGAGTAATCCCAGCAATCTATGGAGTGCATTTCACACACCTGCAACTCAAATAAAAAAAAAAAAAACCTGCTACAGTAGGAGATTAATGCCGAGACAGACAGGAATCCCACAGTGCGTGGAGACAGCAGCTACATTAGGGTGCTCAGAAACTTTGTAACAAGGGGAATAAAGAGGAAGAATGCAGGTACAGAGGGGGAGGGGCCTGGGTCAGCTTGAGCCGCAGTGCTAGGAGCCACGGACAGACAGACGGACTGACAGACAGACGGGAGGCCAGCCAGGGGGTGAGATGAAGGGAGAGCAGAAAGCAATCTGCAGCTCCTCTCCTGAATTTGTTTCCCACCTCCTAGGAGATTCCAACCCTTCGAGCACCCTGTTCTCTTGCCAGCCCTGGGGGTGTGGGAGACAGGAGATGGCACAGTCAGCAAATCCTCAGTTTCTCACAGCTCCCGCCCTGGCAGAACTTCCTGTGTTCAGTGTGCCCTTGCCACCCTAGGGCTTGCCATCCACGGGGGATAGAGTCCTGCTCTCCACCTCCTTTTCGTAGGGAGATGCTGCAGCTCAGAGAGGGTAAGGGCCTTGCCGAGGTCACACAGCCAGAAGGTGACTAAGTTGAGACTTGAGCCCAACACTTGAGATTGTGAATCTCTCAGGGCGTTGGGGGAACTGAAAAAAAAAAAAAAAAAAAAAAAAAGGAATTGGTGTTGACTGGGCCCCAAGGGCGAGGCTGGAGAAGGGGGGTAGATGGGTTCTGGATTGAGGAGGGTGGAATTGGAATGATGGAGGTTGAGAGAACGCACAGATAGCATAGAGCAGGGAAAGGCTTTGAGACAGAACACGCCACGTCCCCAAAAATACCTGTCTCAAGGTTGAAAGAGATAGAAACAGCATTCTCCCAGACATGCCTGTGAGACAGGAGGGGGAGGGGGACGCTATTACTTCCGCTTACAGGTAGGAAGATCAGAGCAAGGGGAGATGGCAGGGGCTGGCCAAGGCCCGGGGGCCCTGGTAGGAGGCAGAGTAGACAAGTCATCTAAACTTTCTCTCTATGGGGAACGATGAAATAGATGTGAGGAGTGCTGGAGTCGAAGACAAATCCAGGCCATCCAGGCAGGGAGGGGGAACCAGGCTGAGGCTGGTGGCTGCTGGCTCTGAGATGAGGCCCTTTCCTAGCTCTGCGGACTGGCAGACAGCATCAGCTGGTCGGGTGTCAGGAGTCCTGGTGCCTCCTCCCACCCCCGCGGACCCATCCATCCACCTGCTGCTCCACAGTGCAATGATCCCTGGTCCCCTGGGTGGCTGAAGTGTGTGGGAGGAAGCAAAGGAGGTGAAAGCCGCATGTCTTGCCAGGGCTCTCAAGTCCCGCAGCACCCTGCGTCCTCAGCATCCTCCTTCCAGGCCCTCCCCCTCCCACTGTGTGCGGATGGTACGCTCCGGTAAGCCTGGCCCGGCTGCAGTGGATGTTGCTAGAATCCACGCGGAGGAAGGAAGAGACGCAGGCAGGCTGCGGTGACCCAAGCGGCCACCCCTACTTCAGGGACCCCTTCCTTGAGAGACGACACCATGACCCAGGGAAAGGTAGGGGCATGTCCCCACCGCCTGCACCATCCTCAGCTCTCTGGACCCCTGTCTCCCGGTCATTCTGAGGAAGCTTTCTGGACCACTTTAAGCATCCTCTCCGGGCTCCAGTGCAAAGGTCCTAGTGGTCTTTGCTGATGCCAGAGGACCAAACAGCCCATTTCAAAGAATGGGCCTAGGACTCTTCCCAACCCCGAGATTTTCCTCGCCTCTCTGTCTCCCACCGCTTGCTGTAGCATCACAAACCCTTCACAGGTGCCCTAGGCCCTGTTAGGAGCCAGACTGGGGGAGGGATGAAGGGAGGAGAGAGGAGAGAGGAGAGAGGAGAGAGGAGAGAGGAGAGAGGAGAGAGGAGAGAGGAGAGAGGAGAGAGGAGAGAGAGAGAGAGAGAGAGAGAGAGAGAGAGAGATCTGCTTGGGGGCCAGGGTGAGCCTTGAGGGGCAATGCCTGTGTGTGCTGGACCAACCCATCCACTTTAGGGTCATCTTTCGCCCCCTCTGATGCCACCTCTCAGCTCCCTTCATTATTTCACTCTGGATATCAGTATACAGTATACATCCCCTATGGTTGGGAGTTACTATGGCAACCCTGCAGCAGGATGCTTTGATTTTTGTTTTTGTTTTGGCCAGACATGAGGACTAGATGGAATAAAACATGTCTTCCCCCTCCTCCACCCCCACCCCACCCCCCCACCCCCGCGCACACATACACACACACACACAATGCACATATACACATGCATACACACACATGCATCAGTTTTAGGTCTGAATTTCAGGGGAGGGGCTGGGCAGAGACTTGGGTAGCGCAGGAGGCTTATGTAACATCAACAGCTTGTGGAATTATACAACCACTAGGGCCTAGGGTGAAGGGGGAGGGTCCTCCAGCTCTCTGTTTAGAAGTGCTAAGGATTGGTCAGGGAACACAGGAGAAGGCTCTCCCCTACACCCCATTTTTTCCCCTCTGATATCAGCCTCAGAGCTAATGGTATACCTCCCTGGACCCTCAGTCCCTCCTGTGATCAAGGTCCTCAAAGGCCTCAAATGATGTTATTGGGTGATACCGCTTCCTGCCATTGGCCAGATGTCACTTGGGAATGCCTTATGTGAGAGGCGGTGGGGCCCCAGAGGTTCTGGGGGGCTAAGTGGAAGGGTAGAGGCTAAGGCTGCTTCCTTAGACATGCCCCCTTCAGTCTATACAATGAAGGGAGTCAGGGAGCCCGGGCTCCAGATCCCGTTTCTAGGAGGCAGGAGACACTGAGCTGAGCATGAGGAAGGGAGCCTCCCTTTCCACTCCCATTCCACTCTACCAGTCAGGAGCCAGCTCCCCTCTGCTCTGGTGGCACAGATGCCTCTGTCCCTCAGCCCCTTGCTCCCAGCACCCCTCAGGATATTTTAGAAGCCGGGATGCTACTAGCTTCCTGAAGTCCAGTGGGCTGTAGAGGGACTGAAGTCAGGGGCCTCCTTGGTTGTCTCCCTGCAAGGGCCACCCATCTATCTACCTCAGCCGTCCTTGAGGGGCCTCTGTAGCCAGATAGAGTGGCGCTTTCTGAGGCCAGGCCTCCCGTTGGTTTCTCTGTCTTCACATCCTGTTCCAGTGTTTCCCTCCCTGACTCTCACCCGTCATCACCTCACCAAACTACCATGTTCATTGTGGGGGGCAGGGAGCATATCTGAATGTAAGTGGACTGAAGTTCCTAGTCTGCCCTGAGCAGAGATTCCCCCTGGGTCTCGGTTCCTTGCCTCATGGGAAAGAAGGTCATAAAGCAGATCGATGTCTTCCTCGGCCCCAGTGAGGACCACACTCTGTTGTTCTGTTCTGGCTGGGGAAGGCTGCTTCTTCAGGACCTGCTCCCCCTCTACCCAGCAGGCAGGCTCTCCCCATCCCACTCTCCAGTATTTCTAGCCCAGCAGAAAGCAACCTGTCCCCAGGGACAGAGCCCTGTGGCCCTAGGCCCCACCCATGGCACCTGGGATTTTGGATGTCTCTCTTTCTGTCTGATTCTGGGTTTCCTCATTTTAAAATTGGCTGAATAGCTGGGCACGGTGGCACCCAACTTCAATCCCAGCACTTGGGGAGTGGAGGCAGGTGGATCTCTGTGAGTTCGAGGCCAGCCTGGTTTACAGACTGAGTTCCGGGACAGCCAGGGCTATGTAGGAAGAACCAGTCTCAAAAACAAACAACATCAAAATAATGATGGTGTAGAGTAAGATTGGCTGATACAGTGAGCAAGTTGGGAAGTCGATGAAAGGGAGAACATTCTACTCAACAATAGGTCTCGGATGGGTCAGGACATTCCCCGGAGCACAGGGCAACTGCAGGACCACAGAGGCCTGACTGCCTTTCCCGGGTGGCCCTATGGCCTCCGCGGGCACTCTCGGGAATTTTCTGCTTCCTGTCTTATCTAAGTTCTCCTTGGCCGGCCCCCTGGAGGTGGGTCTCCTCTGTCCCACTCCCTAGCACAGGTAAGAGCACTGGGGCAGGAATCCAGGGGCTGTCCCCAGTAACCACACCACCTGTGTGGTCTCTTTCTGCCTTTACTCTACAGCTCTCTGTGGCTAACAAGGCCCCCGGGACTGAGGGGCAGCAGCAGACAAATGGCGAGAAGAAGGAGGCTCCGGCAGTGCCCTCGGCGCCACCCTCCTATGAGGAGGCCACCTCTGGAGACGGGCTGAAGGCAGGGCCCTTCCCCCAGGCCCCCACGGCTGTACCTCTCCATCCAAGCTGGGCCTATGTGGACCCCAGTAAGTCTCTCAGCACCCAGAGGCTGGAGGGGTGGAGGGAGTGCTGGGTACTGGGTAGGAAGGAGGAAGTTGCCCCGCCCCTGCCTGTATGGTGTAGTTGTGCAGAACACTATTGTCGGAGGCTTCAGGGGGCTCTTCAGAGTGCGGGTCCAAGAGAACTCTAGAAGGGAAGAGAAGAGATGTCTAGTTGGGGTGCTGTCAGCTAGAGGAAGGGGGGCTGGGCAAGTCACAGGAGCAGGAGAAGGGACGGAAGCCGAGTCCTCCTCTAAGAAGGCCCTCGTAGCCGGGCGGTGGTGGCGCACGCCTTTAATCCCAGCACTCGGGAGGCAGAGGCAGGCGGATCTCTGTGAGTTCGAGGCCAGCCTGGTCTACAAAGTGAGTTCCAGGAAAGGAGCAAAGCTGCACAGAGAAACCCTGTCTCGAAAAACCAAAAAAAAAAAAAAAAAAAAAAAAAGGCCCTCGTAGAAGGGAGGACACGGACCCAGGATTGGGAGAGACCAGAGAGGTCAGGAAGGTAGTGAAAGGCCATGCCTGGGCAGGGACCTTGGCTGTGCCGGTGCCCCGAGTGGGTACGGCGTTAATATTGCAACTGGTCTGAGAACTCAGTGGGGCCAGGGCCCCTGTAAGGCCTCTGTAAGGCCTAGGGTTACCAGAGATGAAGGGGTGGAGGCTCCCCTCCCAACTGCTGTCATTATCCCCTTGCCCTTTCTCCAGGTGTTGCGGGGGCAGGCACAGTGTGGGGTGGGTGTGTGGGAACTAGCTAGCCTACATGGCTGGACAGACATAAGCCACCAACATCTTCACCAGTACTGACAGTTCCGGGATCCCAGCAGCAGCACCTTGGCTGTCTGGCTGAGCAGTCTGCAAAGATTGTGTCACTGGCTGTGAGGAGGGACCCCTAAGTCCTCAGCCCTGGGCTGGTGAGATGACTCAGCAGGTAAATGCACCTTACCACAAAAAAACTGACGACCTGAGTTCCGTCGCAGGATTCCAGGGCAGACGGGAGAAGGAGAGAACTGACTCCTAAAAGTTGACCTCTGACCTCCACATGTGCTTCATAGCATGCGTGCACCCAGATTATAACCACATGCACACATGTGTGCATACACGGTCACACGTGTACTTGCATATCATAATAAGTGACCTTTTTTTAATTTAATTTTTCAGAACTCTCAGGGTTTGTCTGCCTCTACTGCCCCTCCCCCCACTGTGACACACCCCCACTGCCTGCAAAGTTCTAGAAGGGATCCGAGGACAGGGCCCCTGACAGAGCCTCTGCTCACAGAGCCCCTGCTCGTAAGGAGCAAGTGGCCACCATGGTCCGTATCTCCTCCAAACACACCCCTCGGTCCAGATCTCAGCCGCCTCACTCCAAAGTGACATACTGGAAGGTCAATGAAGGTGGGGAGTCCCATTCCCTCTCATTTCTCCTGCCCTGGTTGCTGGGATGGACACTTAATTCAGGGAAAATCCTCTACGGGGCTGTGGTGAAAGGGAGGGCCGATCCTTGCAGTCAACAGGCGACAAACATTTCCTAGCCTAGCGTCGCCTGGGAAGTGTCAGCTCTGCCCATTCCAGGAGATGCAGAATCTGTCCATGGCTCTGCCTCCCTGAGCTCACTGTCACTGGATGCCTGCCACAGTGCTGGGTAGCTCCCCGCCCTACCGACCGACCGACCGGGCTCTCGAGACTTCTGAAGTCTTTCTCTCCAGTCCCACCGTCACATCCCGCTTTGGCCCACGTCTGCCCACCCCACACCTGTCTTCCTGGTCACTTCTTCTTCTCCCTGTCCTGATCCCAGGAATAAGCCGTCCCCTGTCTTCTCCCTCCACAACGGCTGGGCTCTGGGGAACCAAGCTCCTCCATACAAATGTCCCTTCCCTCTTGTGTCCCCATCCCCCTCCCTAGACACTCCAGCTCCCGTGTCCAAGAATCAGCAGGGGACAGCTAGTCCTCCAGGCTGAACCATCTCACTAGCATGGGGCTGAGGACTTAGGGGTCCCTCCTCACAGCCAGTGGTGAAGTTCTTGCAGGCTGCTCAGCCAGACAGCCAAGGTGCTACTGCTGGGATCCCGGAACTGTCAGTACTGGTGAAGAGACTGGTGGCTTATGTCTGGCCAGCCAGTCGGGGAAGATTTCCTTTATCCATGCAGAGCTCTGAAGAGTGTTTTGAGTTAGCGTGTGAGGAGGCAGAGCAATGGACGTGCCTCAGAAAGCAGTGAGTGGACAGGGTCCAGGGCAAGAAGGCAGGCAAGTGAACAGCTGTTAGTCAGGCTAAGCAAGTGGGAGAGAAGGAGGATTGTTCACAGTGAAGTGTGGCTGGAGGACTCCACGCACCCTGGCATTGTTAAAGGAACTTAAACTTGCCTGGTGAGGTGGTATGTCTTCTCAGGAGACAGAAATGGGAGAATTAGAAGTTCAAGGTCATCCTCAGCCACATAGTGAGTTCAAGACCAGCCTGGTCTACTTGAGACTATGTCTCAAAACCAAACCAAACCAAACCAAACAAAACAAAACAAAACAAAACAAAACCAAACAAAACAAAAAAGAACTTGAGCAATGAGCAGGAGAAGAACCATTGAAGAGCTCTACCACGGCAGTGGCCTGGTCATCTCTGAGAGACCAAGGCAGAGGCTCTTGCTGGGGGAAAGGGAAGATAACCAGACCTGACGGGGACAGCGGAGGGGACAAGAATAGATACATCCCAGGGCTTGAGAATGTCTCTAAAGAGGAGCACAGGGCAAAGGCAGTGTGGTCTCCACCAGGCACAGAACATGCAGACTTTCTGTTTTACCTAATTTGGTCCCTGTGAAGTGAGCCTGTTGTCCCCACCAAAAGAGACTCGGAGAAGGCCGATGATGTGCTTGGGTCACACAGCTTGTCCCACGGATTGCCAGATCCACCTGTGGGTCTGTTTGGCTCTGGGGTCTTTACTCCAGGCCCGGCTCCCACTCACTGCACTTGGCCTCATTTCCCTCCAGCTGGCCCGCACTGGCCCTGGTGCGCAGTTGAGCACCAGCAGGCCCTGCGCCTCCACCCAGCCTTGGATTCCAAGCCGTGGGCCTCGGAGCAGCCAGACTCAGAATCTTGGGTCCTCAGACACTGGCCAGGAGGACTGACTGTCCCTGGTTGAGTCACAAGATCTGGAGTGTCCAGGGAGGGGAACTCGGACACAAGAGGGAAAGGGACATTTGTATGGCAGGGCTTGGTTCCCCAGAGCCCAGCCATCATGGAGGGAAAAAAGAGGAGACAGCTCATCCCTGGGGTCAGAGAAGAGAGAACAAGAAGTGACCAGGAAGACAGCTGTGGGGTGGGCAGTGTGGGGGCCACAGGAGGTATTTGACAGTGGGGCTGGAGAGAAGGACTTCAGTAGCCTTGAGAGCCAGATTGACACGAGCTGGGCTGGCAGGCGCTCTCACAGCCCTACCCACCTACGCAGGTAGCAGCTCCAGCTACGAAGCCGGATTCCCCACAGGAAACCATGAACTCTACAGCACCTTCAGCTGGGTTGACCAGAAAGTTCGCCGGCTCTTCATCAGAAAGGTGACTGCCTCTCGCACGCTCTGGACTGGGGAGAAGTGGGTGAAGGATTTGGGGCCCTGTGCTGGACTCCTGGAAGGCCTCTGTCTGCAGGGGGTGGGAGGAGGGCTTCCTTTCCCTTTCTCCTCCCATCCCACCCAGCTCATGCTCCCCCTGGCAGGTTCTTCTGAGGTTTCACCCAGGACCCTTGCTCCACGCCCCTGGGCTCTGTGGGCTGCTCCACCTGAGGGTCTGGTACCTTAATTGTCCCCCTACTTTTCTGAATGCACCCAGTGACCCCTGTGAAGGAGGGTGACAGTGTCCAACAGGTGCGTCTAGATGAGTCCCCAGGAACTGGGGTCTCTCAGAGCCTTGCAGGAGCCCAGGGTTCCCCAAACTGATCACCCCTCCCTTCCTCTCTCAGGTCTACACCATCCTGTTGGTCCAGCTGCTGGTGACCTTGGCTGTTGTTGCTCTCTTTACCTTCTGGTGAGTTGGCGATGTGGACTGACACCTTCCAGGAGGACCATGGTCAGGCTCAGGGCAGGGCACTCCATCAAACCTCTCCTGGGATGCCCACCCGGATAGATGAGGGGCAGTGGATACCCTCATGCTAGGGAAGAATGTTGGGTGTGCCCCATGTGAGAAATCCCCCCAAATAGTGTCCAGCGGGCTCTCCAGGCCATGGGTATCTGTGAGGTGTTACGTGGCTCTGCTCCCCAGTCACCCAGCCAGGCTCCCCTAGGTCCCAGCCTGGCCATCCAGAACCCAGTCTTTCCTCCTTTCTCTGAGTGCACGTGGGGCAGGTACAGACGTTGAACACAAACAGACTTGAGGCCGCCTCTGACTCTGCTTGCCTTTTTCTACAGTGACGTTGTTAAGGACTACATTCAGGCCAACCCAGGCTGGTACTGGGCATCCTAGTGAGTATGCCCCACCCCAGACCCCTGCCTAGAAATGCCCACCATGCTCTGTTGATGGATCCAAACCACAACCTTCCCACACCCCAGGGGGAGGACCTCAAAGGCCCATAGCATGGCCAGGGTCAACGTTTGAGTTGTTCAGATCTGACAGGACAACTGGAGGTGTGTGTGTGGGGGGGGGGTGACAGCCCCTATACAGGTTGGTAAGAGCCTTGGCTGGAGAGAGCCGGTACCTTGACCCTGCGAGGGAAGGGGCTGGAACACCTTGACCTTCTCTAATGATAATGTTGCTTCTCTTATTAACATTGTTATTAATGCTTATGAAATTATTAATCATAAGAGCCACCACTTAAAGAGTGCCTAATTAAGGGCTGGGCATTGTTTTGTGTGCTTGGTGTATAGTATTGCATTTGATTCTCAAATCGACTGGATATGATTACCTCAGAAAACCTTAAGGCTCAGAGAGGTTGGGTAATTTGCCCAAGGTCACACAGCTAGTCAGTGATGGAGCTGGGTTCAAGTTAAGTCTTGTGCTCCTAATCCCTCTGCTTGGCAGTCTCCCTTCCGCCCTCCAGCCACTGGCTTCTACTAGTCCTGCACTCTTTAAGGAGCATGGCGGGCAACTTGCAAGAGGAGGCTGGAGGTTTAGGTGACTCAGGCCCTCCTTCCTGGTAACTAAGGAATAATTTTGGGTACTTCCAGACCAGAACCATCCTAGACTCAGAAAATTGCTCTCTCCATGGTCCCCGTTGGCATCCAGTATGAGCCAGCCCTGTACTGGGGCCACTGAGCAGGCGGCCTCTGCCTGTAGGGGAAGGTAGTGGCTGCATGATGTGTGCAAAGGAGCTTGCCTAGGAGTTGTCAGAGGTGGGGGGGGGGAGGGGAATCACAGGGTGGACCGGGGCTGAAAGGGAGGAGTGGATAAGAAAGGATGGAAGTGAGAACATTGAGGTGTGCTCCCTCCATTCGGGGCTAGATTGACCGAGGGACGGAAGGCCATCTCAGAGAACACTGGGGCCCCGTGGGCCAAGCATCAAGACCGAGCATGGCAGAGAAGTGTGCACACTGACCGGCCCAGCCTGTTCTTCCATGGGCACCAAGGGCAGAGCTGAGCTCAGCCCAAGGCCCTCTGAGCCACCAGAGCCTAGAGCGGTCTCAAAGTTGGGCTTAGAATTGGCTCAAGTGGACTGCAGACTAACAGTAAGGAAACTTCCCAGGATTCCAGAGGTGAAGACATCTATGCACAGAGCCTTTCGTAGGGCACAGGACAGAGGGACAGTCAGCAACCCAAGAGGGAGGGCTGAGTCCTGAGGAGTTGGGAGGCACTGTATGTACAGCTAATGAGGCCCCAGGGACCGCCACCTTGGCCAGCCCACACAGCAGGTTGGCATGGCTCCCAGCACGTCAGCGCCATCTGGTAGGCTCAGGCCCTCTCCTGAGACCTTGGAATTGGTGTCCTGGACCCCTCTTCTAGGACAGTCTTTGGGACTCCATGTCCTGAGTGTGTAGTGGCAGGAAGAGCTTGGAGTACATTTGCACTCTGCAGAAGAGGAAGTGGGGGGAAGGAGTGAGCGTCTGGCCTTGGTAAAGTTCAAGTGGAAAGCAGTGGTGCTCTGAGGTGGGAGCAGGTGGAGAGAGGTGAGACGTGGGCATGGCCTGTGCTCTCCTGGGACACAACAAAACACTGCTGTTGCTGAGAGTTCCACCACCAGTATGCCTCTGCTTCCTGCGGAAGGCCTACCTGAGGATCTACCCTACCCTCCACACCCCTCCTATCCTGCCCTTTCACCCTATCAGGTCTCACCTCACCTACAGCGTATCAAATGCTCCCCGAGGGCTCCCCTGTTTGTCTCTTCCTGTTGGAACCGCATTCATAACAGTGAGAATAAAACAGGTCTTTTCTATGCATGAGGCGCCACGCCAAGGGTTTCGAGTCTAGTTTTCAACCATCCTTTTAATAACCCCGCTAAGCAGGTGCTGTTACAATCTCCATTTCACAGATGAGGAAGCTGAGGCAGAGAAGCTGCTTCCTGAGCATCAGAGCCAGGTAGAAAGCTGGAACTGCTTGATGACCACACTCTTGCCCACTGTGGTCTGCTGGCCCTAGCCCCGATGTGAGGGCAAGTCAGCTGGGGAAGGCCAGTGGGTTTGGTCCCTGGCCTTCACCCAGAGTCTCGGTTCCCATCCTGACACTAAACAGACTGTCGCAGGCCCTGAGGCTGAGGCTTCAACATGAAACCAGACTGTTCTTGCTCACACGACCCCCACACCCTTCTGCCTCAGCGGCTCTGGCTTTCTCAAGGTCTCTGGCGTCTCTCTCTCTCCACTGGGTTCTTGCCTGATTGTCTGATTGCTCCTGCTGAGCACGGTATCTGTGGCAGAGTAGAAGGATGAGAGAGGAGCAGGCAGAGGAGGAGAAGTGTGAGGCTAGGGCTGGGGGTGGGGGTGGCTCGGGGAAGCTGTCAGTCAGCCAGCTTCTAACGACAGTAAGCAGCTCCCATCCACGAGTCCAGCCCGGTGCCAAGCTTGTGCTAAGGGCCTGGGCTGTGCCCTCCCACCAGGTCTCCCGGAGCTGGTGAGCAGTCTTCCTGTTCTGCCAAGCAGGGGACTGGGACCATGGCTATTAAATCCTTGTCCGTAGCCACAGACTCGTACCAGGCATGAGGCAGGACTTCCGGTACCAGACTCCAAAGCTGTGCCATGGTCTTGGAATCCTGAGTCTCTCTGCCCTTCCTTCTGATGCCCCTCTTAAGGGTTGAAGAACCAGGGAACACTGAGGAAAGGGCCAGAGGCCCTCAGGAAGCTTCCGGTCTGGACAGTGACAGGAGACACACAACCAAGAGTTCTGTTATTGTCATAGTTGTTGAAGTGTTGAACAGTGACTCAAGTGAGACCATGAGGAGAGGGTACTTTTCACAGGGATGGATGGGAGGGTTCTGCTGTCCCACATGGGCAGGGTGGGCACAGCTCCGGCACCTGGCATCCGATTGCAGCGGAGCCTCCAGGCTGTAAGCTTGCATTCCTGCACTGTCTGTTTTGTTAATGTGTTTGTTTGGCTTTTCCATTTCATCCAGAAATATTTGAAGAGTGCCTCCTGGGTGTCAGGCTCCAGGTTAGATGGTAGGAAAAAGAAGTAAGTCGCAAGCTGGCCTCTAGGGGCTCCAGGGGAGCAGGGGCCCTGTGAGCTGAGCTGGCCAAGGCAGGGGTGCAGACTGCAGCCAGAGCTGTGTCTATGCTCCAGAGGAAGCCAGGTAGAAGAGGGAGTCTCCATCCTGTCAGCGGAGTGGCGGGCATGTTTGAAGGGTGCAGAACAGGTTGTGATGAGAAGCGGGGAGTGGGGATGAGGTATGGTGACAGTAGAGACGAGGAGCCAGTGGCGGGTGGTGCAGGCATTGCCAACTGTCCTGGGAAAATATGTGCTCTGATCAGCCTGTGGTGTGGAGAGTAGAAAAGAGGCTGGGCTGAAGGCTGGAAGGCTACAGTCCCGGCCAGAGAGAGAAGAGAAAGAGGTGACCCAACTTCAAAGGGAGGTGTTGGCGATGGAGGGAAGAGTGAGGTCTGTGTGGGAGGGTGAGCAGATCCAGGTGATTAATTAGGCGTGGTAGGACGAGCGCCAAGAATGATGCTGAGGCCTCTGGCTGGGTGACTTGACAGTTGCTCGGAGTTCTCAGCAGTGGGGGTTTGGGAGCAGAGAAAACAGCAGAGCTCACCTCCATGCCCTTGAGTCTGATGCATTTCTGAAAAGCTACCATTGGCCGGAACATCTATCTGGCTGCCCAGCCTAGTGCTGAGAAGGGAAAATGAACACCCATTCTAAAGGGTGGGTTCATCCTTCTGGTGAGCAAGCCTCCCGAGGGAGAGTGGGACTGAGGAAGAAGAGTCCACCTTGAAGACATCAGCTCCTTTAGAGGCTCCATAAGGGAGACTGAGGAGGAGGGGCCAGGAAGGGAGGAGGGGACCCAAAAGTGTGTCATTGTAGAACCAATAGGAGTAACCAGACATTGAGAAGTCAGGTAATGTAAAGACCAAAGAGTGACAGCTGAACTCAACAAGGTCACCCCGATGTGACCAAGCCAGCTCTCGTGACGTGGGGCTGAGGCCAGGTTGCTGGGCGGGTTGAAGAGATGGAGAAGAGGCACTGTGAGCAGAGAACACAAAGGATGCAGAGTCGCTGGAGCTAGGGAGGACGCTGAGTGGAGATGAGGCGAGGCAAGGAGGTAGACTCGGGAGAAGAGGTGACACCCTCCCCCGGGGGGGGGGGGGGGGAGTGTTAAAGTAAGCCATCACTGGGCTTTTGAGAGCCTGGGACCCAAAACCCAGGTTGTGGAGGATTGGCCTGGAAAGGGATGAGGGATAGGAAGTCTGGTAGCGCCACGTGAGGTTTTCAGGTGATGGGCCACACCTCATTATCTCAGATCTTTCTGGAACATAACAGAGAGTGAGGCAGCCTGGGAGGTTTGGGGAAGGAGGAGGCTGTTTGGAATTGCTCTTATGGAGGGCGGGTAAAGATGCTGAAGAGATGGGGAAAGAGAGAGCTGCTTGGCCATGCCGAAGGCCTGCTGAGGGAGGAGGCCACGTACTGGTAGGCGAGCCGTCTTGGGAGCTTATTCTCTATCTACCATCGCCCGGTCTTTGCCCCTCGCTTTCCAGAAACCTCTCAGCCATCAGCCACCCTCCAGCCACTTCCCACTGGACATGGCTACCTGATCCAGAAATTGATTCCACTTCCTGCTCTGCCAGGTGCTAGCCGGCCCGTCCGTGCTGAGCCCACAGCCTGGTAAGGCAGAGCACTACAAAAAGCAGCTAGTAGGATGGCTGTAGGGAGCGATGAGAGGAGGCAGTGTGTGGCCGTGGCTGGTAGGGGCTAGCTCCCGGCAACCGGAGCACCTGCCTAGTCCTTCAGCAACAGGACAGCTGCGTGACCTCAGACAAGTCGCCTGACCTCTTCTGTAATGGAAACATCATCCCTAAAGAAAGAAGGATCATGTCAATATTCATTAAACACTGTCAAAACAAACAAACATCAAACCCAGTGCCCCAGGCCTATGCCTGAGTTCCAGGCCTGTCAGAGGTGCATAGTGAGATCTCGTCTCAAAAACTATAAATAAATAATAAATAAAAATCTGCCCAGCACACAAAATATATTCTACGGTAGCTTTTAGTTTGCTTTAGACTTATCTACTGTTTTTGATGCAGGGTCTCACGTGGAGTAGGCTGGCCTCAGGCTCCATAAGTAGATCAGAATAACCCTGACTCCCTGATCCTCTCGCCTCTACCTCCTGTGCTCGGATTGCATCACCAGACGACTGTACCTGGCAGGAGCTTTTTTTTTTTAATGCATGCGTATGGGTGTGCACATGTGTGCCCGTGGATTGCTGTGGGTGTGCATGCGCACATGTGCACACGGAGGCTGGAAGCCACTTCTGGGAGTCCTCAGGAAAGCCATCCGTCTCCTTTGAAACAGAGTGTCTCACCAATGAGGCTAGACTGGCTGGCCACGGAGCTGAGCCCCAGGAAGCCTCCTCTCCTTGCCTCTCCAAGTGCAGGATTCCAAGGGCCCGCCACCATGCCCAGCATTTATTTTCACCTGGGTTCTAGGCACTGAAGGCAGGTGCTCATGCTTGCTGGCCACTCAGGTTTCCCACTGAGCTCTCTCTCCAGCCCCTGTGTATGACTGAGTGATCTACTCAGGTCCTGGGGGATGAACTTTCCAAGGTTTCCTAGCCAGGTGAGGTGATGCAAGTCTGCAGTATCAGGACACTAAGGGCTAAAAGTAGGAGGATCACCGAGAGAGAGTTCAAGGCTAGCCTGGACTACCTAGGGAGACTCTGCCTCAGGAAACACACAAACAACAGCAAACATCCCTGAGGCCACTTGTGTTGAGTGGTGAGGAACGGAAGGCCGTAGCTCCCAAGATTGAATATGCTGGAAGTAGGCTTGCCCCACCCGACTACCAATGTCTCTTGGGAATTGGGCTACCATCCTACCCACTGCCTAGTCCTAAGATGGCCATGCCCTTCCCTCTGCTCTTGCCACCCTGCCTGGTGCAGTTTGGGTAGGGTGGCGGAGTAGGAGCAACCGGACTAGGTAGAGGGCCTCGGGAGAGACCCTCCGATTTGCTCACCTGGCTCTCTTTTCTCACAGTGCTGTGTTCTTTGCAACTTACCTGACTCTGGCTTGCTGCTCTGGACCCAGGTATGATCGTGACTTGGGGGGCTACTTGTGGAACTGTTCGTAGGACCTTAAAAATCTGCTCTGAGCCCTGCCTTCCGCCAGGGGGCTGTGCAGCCCGGAAAGGGCCGCATCCCGTCTCTGAATTGCAGTCAGATGGGCCAGCCCCTCTGCCCTTCACTTTGGGCCTCTGAGGTGGATGGGCCTATGTGGGCATCAGAGGGTTTGAATGAAGAGGTCCCACAGTGCACAGAGAGCCCCGCAGGCTCGAGTGGCCTCTGAGGCCTGTGGCTTGCCTTGCAGGAGACACTTCCCTTGGAACCTGATTCTGCTGGCCATCTTTGTAAGTGACTGGGGTGATCTGGGGACAGACACTGAGTGGGAACGGAGGAAGAGCAAAGGCAGCATGGGTTTGGAAGGCCGGAGAGTCTAGACTGGGGGTCTCAATGTGAGGTTCCTGGTGGGACAGAAGTGCTGAACCCCTCTTCTACCAGATCATTGCACCCTCCCTTTCTGAATGGGACGAAGTCATTTGTGTGCCCAGTCTCTTGTCCTGGGGAGATTGTGTGGGACTTCCAGCCAGAATTAGTGGGGGTTCTCACGGGAAGAACAAGGCTGCCTAAGAGATAAAGGCACAGCTATCCCGAGCTGCCTGCAAGCTGGCCAGGGACCCTGAGAGTGCCCGGCGGAGCCCCCAAGTCCACATGCAGTAGCATTCCTTCACCTGCTTTTCTTTCAGACCCTGTCCATGGCCTATCTCACTGGGATGCTGTCCAGGTAAATGGGACAGGGTGTCCTAGGCAGGCATGCAGCCAGGGTCTGGCCATACCTGAAGAGAACACCACCCCATAAATCTCTTCTTTCCGGGCAGCCATTGGGTGGGGGAAGGACTCAAGCAGACAGGCCACTTTGGCCTGGAGTCGCCTCCTTAGGCACTATGTTGCCAGTGGCTCCAAGTCCCGAGCAGGTGGGCGGGGTTGGGGTAAGGGATGGCGGAGAGTGAGATGACGCTACCCACGCTGTGGCTGTAAAGCCCCTGACGGTGCAAACTGCCCTCAGACACCAACACAAATGCACCCCACTCTGCCTGTTCTAGACCCTTCGCCCCATTAATGAGTGTTCAAGGACAGAGAAGCCTGGGAAAGTTGAGAGTGGAAGGTCCTGGGAAGGGGACAGGTTGGGACCGTAGGTCATGAGGTCAGCTTCTGGCAGGGTGGCTCTGTGAGGAGGGATGGGGAGAGCGGAATCCCACTGACCCCGTGTCCACCCTCAGTTACTACAACACCACATCTGTGCTGATGTGCCTGGGCATCACGGCCCTTGTCTGCCTCTCAGTGACCATCTTCAGCTTCCAGACCAAGGTCAGCCCTGGGGCCTGTGGGCAGGGGAGGGCACATGGGTCAGGGATCCACGTGGGGCTGAGGAGAGGCCGGGGTTTGAGTTGGGTCTGGGGATACCCCCCTGGAAGAGGGATATACTGGGCTGTGGGGGTGAGCCCAGAATGCGTGGGTCTCAGCCTCTGGCCAGCACATTGCTGAGGCCCGGTGCTGATGGCCCCCCTGTGCCCCACAGTTTGACTTCACCTCCTGCCAAGGTGTGCTGTTCGTGATGCTCATGACCCTGTTCTTCAGCGGACTCCTCCTGGCCATCCTTCTGCCCTTCCAATACGTGAGTCTCCAGCCTGCAGGCCCGGGAGGAGAGTGGGGACGGCCCAATGCCCGGGGTGCGGTGTTCTCCTACCCCTTCAGGGCAGGCCCGGGGCCAAAGCCCCACAGCCTGCCGCCCTGGCCAGCCCTCCTGGCACCTGTCCTAGGTGTGTTGGCAGCACCACACAAACAAACAAGGAGGCTTTTCTTGGCGGCCTGGGCACCTGCCCAGCTCATGAGCCGCATCCGGCTTCACTTTCCCTCCCCTCCCCTGCAGACGCAGGGGAGGGGGAGGGAGGCCATAACTGTAAAAGATACACTGGGCATCTAGGGGCCCACCAGGCTCAGGGGACCTCCTGGGGGACCAGCCAAGCCCAAAGAGGCAGAATCGGGCTGGCCAGGCGGAGGGGAGTGAGGCCGTGAGGCAGAGACAGGCTCTCCACCCCATCTCACAAACCACCCACCCACCGGCGTCTGGCCTGCCTGGCAGAGTGCCTGCTGTGCAGGAGCTGAAGCCACCAAAGCTGGGGGACAGACTGGGGACCCGTCAGGTGGTCTGAGTCCTGGGAACACAGGAAGGAAAGCATTGGGTCTATTCGGGGGCTCAGTGGCGGTCTCTCCAGCCACATTCTGTATGCGATCTCCCATTGCCCCTTGTCTGCCAAGCTGGGATGGCATTGCTCACCCCCTCTAACCGACCTCCATCCCGCCCAGCCCCAGCCTCCGGGTAGTTGGCACCCAGTTGAGGATGTCAAGATTGATTCTGGCATTTCTTTGGCTCTTCCCAGGATCCTGTTGACAAAGGGAGGGGCCGGAGCTGGCCTAGGGGCCTCTATGTATCTAGGATGGGGAGGGGGCTACAGGAAGGGGCCCCAGAACTTCAAAGAACCCTTTATTGACCCACACTGAGCTGATGGGACGCCTTTATTTCCAGGAATCTTCTGGAAAGTTTTCCAGAAGCGTTCCACAAAGGGCAGTGCTAACATAGCACCTTACAGTTGCGGGCATGCACAATCCGGGGGTGAGCACACACTGGGAAGGGCATTGTTCTGGCCTCCTGAGGCAGGCCCTTCATGGCCATCTGGCAGAGACTCCAGGTGCCTCCACCTCCATACCTATCCCCTACCCCTCCACCCCCCACCCCACCCCCGAGTTCAACTGACTCCTTCCACGTGAGCCCTTGTTCCCAAGGCCGAGACAGAGAGCTCTCCATGAGAGGGACAGGCAGACCCCAGATAGAGCAGGGATGGATGGGGACAGCTGGGGGAGCCTAGAGCCAGACTCAGGCTGGGAGAATAATAGTCAGATAGGATGAGTCACCCTTGGCCAGCCTGAGCCTGGGGCTGTGTTTTGAAGGAAAAAATATCAGGTCTGTGAGAACTCCCTGCAGGTCTCCCCATGATTACCCTGGGGTCTCTCTGTCCTACACTGTGAGCACCCAGAGAATTACAAGCCCTTCTCAGTCCTGGGGCTGCTTAGAGAGTGCTGGGGAGAATTACCCCACTTCCTCCACCCTCTGGACTGAGCCTTCTCCCCAACCCCTGGCCCTTCAGCCAGCTGTCCTTTCCACGTGCTAAGCCCATCCTTTCTGTACCCACAGGTCCCCTGGCTCCACGCCGTCTATGCCGTGCTGGGAGCGTGCGTGTTTACGTTGGTGAGTTTGGCCCAGCTTCTGGGGCCACCTTCTCAACTTTATGATGCTTCTACCCTGTGTCTTCCTCACTGTCTCTCTGGAAGCTTTCTGCAGCATCTGAGGGTGGGGCTGGTGCAGTACCACATTCAGGGAATTCCGTCTTGTGTCCAAGACCTGCTCTCTGAGTGGGGTACGGGAATGTGAAGCAGTAAGCTTCAAGCTGCCTACCAGAGCAGGACTAAGAAGAGGGGCAGAGCCTGGGGATGTCCTACTGTGTGGACCAAGTTAGTATGGTCCTGGGGCAGTCAGGGAAGATTCACATGCTTCGTGAAAGGCTCCATTAGAGGGACCCTGTTCTTTGCTGTTCTCACCAAATTCACTTAACAGTAACAGCTAATTTATTTATTTATGTATTTATTTACTTATTTGCCTTTTTAAAACAAGTTGGCCTTGCTGGGCAGTGGTAGCACACACCTTTAATTCCAGCATTAGGTAGGCAGAGGCAGGCAGAGCTCTGTGAGTTCTAGGCCAGCCTGGTCCACAAAGCGAGTTCCAGGACGGCCAGGACCATTACACAGAGAAACCCTGTCTCGAAAAACCAAAAGACAAGCAAACAAAAACAAACTAGCCTTGACCTTGCCATCCTCCCTCCTTGGCCTCCGGAGCACTGGGATCATGGGCATGCACCACTGCACCTGGGGTTTAGCTAACCCTGAGCACTCACTTTCCCCAGCCGTCTCTCTCTCGTTCCCAATCCTCACACCACACCTAGCAGATAGGTTCCGCTCCTCTGAGACCACAATGAAGAGGAAGCTCAGTGATGTCAGATAACACACCAAGGTCATCCTGACATCCTAGAAATGGTAGGACAAGGCTGAGAACTTGGACATCTGGCTCCAGAGGCCCATTGAAAGGCAGAGGCCAGCCGGGCGGTGGTGGCGCACGCCTTTAATCCCAGCACTCGGGAGGCAGAGGCAGGCGGATCTCTGTGAGTTCGAGGCCAGCCTGGGCTACCAAGTGAGTTCCAGGAAAGGCCCAAAGCTACACAGAGAAACCCTGTCTCGAAAAACCACACACACACACACACACAAAAAAAAAAAAAAAAAAAAAAAGAAAGGCAGAGGCCAGGTGGGAAGTGTCTAGAAGCAGGTGCCCAGACAACATGACCAAAACATATCTGCCCAAGGCAGCCCAACATATCCTTTGGTCAGGTAGCCCCCAAGCACCTGAATATGTGCCCCACGATCACCCAAGAGACAAGCTGGTGTCCATGACACTTCACGGGAAGCCACCCGAATAGACGTCTATTGGCAGTGACGAAACGGCCAGACTTCCCCCTCTCCATTTTGCTCAGCTCTGCTAAGTGGCCAGAGTTCCCAGTTTAGTTACAAATTTCAGACTCATGGATGACAAGAATGTCCAGTACATCCCAGGCAGATCTCTGTGAGTTCCATGCCAGCCTGGTCTACAGAGCGAGTTCCAGGACAGGCTCCAAAGCCACACAAAAAGCCCTGTCTTGGGTGGCACACACCTGCAATCCTAGCATGTGGGAGGCAAAGGCAGGAGGATCATAGTTTAAAGTCATCCTTGGCTACTTAGAAAATTTGAAGTAGAACGTACTGCCAAGCGAAGCCAGGCATCTTCCGCATCAGAAACCCTAGGGTTGAGTTATCAGTCTCGCTGCAGTAAAGGCCAGATCTGAGACCAAGACTCAGGGGTGCTGCATCTATGTAGTACCAACCCCAGTGTCAGCACTGGAGATCCCATCTTGGGAACCCCTAAATAAAGTGGTTACCCTGGGACACCCACTTCTGCCTCCTGGACGAGCGTTCCTCCTTCCAGGTCATATGTTCTCAAGCAAAGATCAGTCCCTGAGAAGGAATTGGAAGAAGGCAGAAACAACCAGGGCCATAGACCCAGGCAGCAGCATCAGGAGGCCCCAGAGAGCAGTCGTGGCTAGAGACAGGAGAGGCGGAGGGAGGCTGGTGGAGTTGGATGAGAGCGGGCATCTGTGGAGGGCCAGGGCATGCACTTTGCTCCCTGAGGGGCAGGTGGCAGCAAGCAATGGAAGCTATGCAGGGAGGCTATGCATGCAGGCAGGGCTGGGTGGATGGTACTAAGCCTTTAAGTCTGCTTAATAATCTCTTCTGTTATTAGAATAACAAAAATAATCCCAGTCGTCTGTCCCACCCATGGCGTCCTGTAGAACACTTTCACACCTATTGCTTCATTGCGTCTCTACCACAATCCAGGGAAGGAAGCAAGGCTGGTCTTCTAAGAACCGCCTTGCTCATTGAAGGCCCTGAGGGTTAAGTTGCGATGGGGCTGGCTGAGTCCAGTGTCCAGTGCCTCTGTGGTCACCTTGGGGAAAGGTGTGTCCTCTCCATCACCATCACCATCACCATCACCATCACCATCACCATCACCATCACCATCACCATCACCATCACCATCATTACCACCAAGTGTATCACGTGTTGACTTCTCCTAGACCGTGGTGTCTGCATGGAAACAGGCTGTAATTTCTCCCATCTAAAGAAAAGTAAAAACCACAAAATACTCTTAACCCACATCTCGCTAAAGCCCCTGGCCCATTCTCTGTTCCTCATACACGGCAAAAACTCTTTAAGAAGCCGTGCTCGTCTCCCACAGTGCCCCACCCCCAGCCTCCCGTTGCCTTTTCAGTGCCAGGGACTGAAGTCGGGGCTTTGTGCATGCAAAGCATGAGCTCTACCTCTGAGCTTCCCTAGTCCCCTGAGCACTCCGCAGAGTGCTATCATCCAGTGGTTCTCCAGCAATCTCCATGCGGCCGAACCCAGCAGCAGCCTCAGCCCTCCTGGACCTAGCTCAGCAGAATCTGACTCATTGTTCATTCTCCCAGAAGCATCCTCCAGGCCTCTTGCATCTGGCGTTTGTTTAGCAGCCCCTGGGTCCCTGAGTCTTCTCTTTCTGTCTCCTTCCCTCAGGAGCCTAGACAGCCTGAGTGCTTTGTATTATGCTTTAGACTGACGACTGTGAATTTTCACCTCCAGCCTTAGTGCTTGAGTTCCCGACTAGAATGTCCAGTTGCCTAGTCGGGACGCCCACTTGCCATCTAACAGACCCTTCAGCCTATAACACATGCAAACAACTTCTTTTTCCTGGGCCCCCAGCCTCTCTCATTGTTCCCACTCAGGACAAATTCCTTGGCCACTCTGCTCCTTTCCTAACACACCGGACTCAGCAGCGGGTCTCGTGGCTCTAGCCCTTCTCCAGAGCCTAAGCGCTCTGCCAAGCTTCTTGGCCCTTCTTTCCCAGTGCCAGGTGCCATTGCCTCCCACCAGGCTTGTTGCGACGACCCCTGCAGCTTCCCATGCTGTGCCCACATCTCTGGTCCAGCGAGCAGGCAGGGGGTGAGAACACACACACTCTCCTTGGCATCCAGCGGCCTGGTGTTTCCCACAGGTCCCCTTTGACCCCCACCCTGCTGCGTCCACTCGGGTCCCTTGCTGCCTGGGTGTAACAGGCTCCTTCCACACCCAGGGTTCCACACCGGATCTGCTCCTCTGTCCCCTGAGACCCTCACAGCTTCTACTCCTTCCGTGTTTTGTTTCCTTCACAGCGCAGAGCGAGCGCCTCCACACTCGTGCCCTGCTCCTGGATTCTTAACTCTAGATAGCCCATCTCTTTCTCGGACACGTTCTGGGGTTTTTCTGACCTGTTTGGTTCTCTGGCTCAAGGGGAATTTAAACTCCTTGAGAGTGGGGTTCACACACCACGCTGGTTTGTTCCTTAATGTAGCCCCAACACCTGGAACAGCATAGTACACAGCAGACACCCACAGATGTTTGTGGGGTGAATGGATGCCTGAGGAGTGAGGTGGGGGCAGGGCATGTCTGAGGTGCTGGGATGGCCCAGTTGCGCAGCTGAATGTGCACTGGCCCAGCTGTCTCCTGTGAGTCACAGGGAGGAGAAGAAACTTGGGTGCCCAGTGACCCCCATAATGTCTCAGTCAATCAACGCATCCAAAAGCCTTGGTTGGGATCATCTCGAAAGTTACATAAAGAGTAGTTGAGAGAGTATGTGGGTGGGCCCTTCTGCTTAGAGAAGGGAAGACCAGCCCTCGGGGGCCATGATGCATGCCTTTCAGCAGCTGCCCCAGAAGAAGATCCCTGTGTCTTCTCATTAACCCCTGCCTAGTGCTCTGGGTTGGCCCCTGCTGGCCTGCTAGCCTCTTCCACCGTCACCTGTTTGTGGGATCTGTGCCCCCCCCCCCCCCAGCTGGAGCCCAGTGCCTCTTCCTCTCCCGCTTAGCCTTTTGTGGCTCAGTGGCACAATGGGACCCTTTCTCTGCTCTGCAGCCAGGCAAGACAGGGGCACACACCACCACCTCCTGGCCTGGTTCCTGCCTTGTCCAGGAAGTATGAGGAAGGGATAAAGAGAAGCATCAGATGAGGCCCTGAATCCTCAGTGGGGCTTCCCTCCCTGTCCCACCAGCCTGGGCTTTACAGAGACTGAGAACACCCAATGGGTCTCTCTCCCTGATTCCTCAGCTCCCACTCTGAGATTCTTCCATCATTCAGGGTAAGGCCACCTGGCTTGGAAGCCAAGGCCCCACGGGCCTCTGGTCCAGCCTCGAGAAGCAGGCCCCTCCTAGGTCTCTCCCATGCCCAGCTTTGGCACACTGTCAGGAAGCCTTGAACTTGCATCTCACCCCCGACTCCGACCCTGACCCCTTTCTGGATGCCAGGACAAAACGCCAGTAGAAGTAGATGAGTCAGCTGAAAGGTGCTGGCTCTGAGTGGCTCCGCCATCCTCTCCCGATAGTTTCTTCTCCGTGGGTGCTTTCTTGAGAGGTGAACTCGTGGGCCAGGCTAGGGTAATGGGGCAGAGCTGTGGGGCTGGGCAGAAACTGTGCAGGGTGGGTCAAGGGCCTAGCTGCTCTGTCTCCAGCAACAGTTGAGCCTTCAGAGTCCAGCGGCTGGAAAAGCTGCCTTGAACTTGGCGGACCTTCCTGGGGTAGCTGAGTCTTCCCAGCCACCCAAAGCAGGAAGCCAAGTCCCAGAAACCCAGGGAAGAAATTAGACAGGGGCTTCAGAACTCAGGGGCACTAGGAAGAAAGCTTTGCCTCTGACCCAGTGCAGCCTGTTGGAGGACCTGGGGAGCCACTGAGAGTAGACAGGAAAAATGGCAGTCCCCACACTTTGGGAAAACCAGCAGATGGCCAAGTGGATAGGCCGGAAGTCGGGGGACCAGTGGACACTAGTGCTGTGTCTCCATGTCAGGGAGCGGGTATGGGGGAAGGCTGTGTAAGGACCGGATGTTGTGAGGCTTGAGGAGTGAGTGAAATTTACTGTATGGGGTGCTGACCCCTGGGGCCCAGAGAGAACAGTTGTGTATGTACACACATACTCTCTCTCTCTCTCTCTCTCTCTCTCTCTCTCTCTCTCTCTCTCTC